>CAJNYU010003575.1:0-90333 GCA_905331475.1 Rotaria socialis
AAACAATTAATCCAGAAAATCAATATTTTAGGTACTTATTGTAATAGTCTAGAAAATGTTGTAACTGTTGTTAGAAAGTCTCAAAGGTTAATTCAAATAAAAGAAATAATCGATTACCCACGTAGATCAGTATATACCAATGAAACAGAAGTAGCAAGAAGGATAATATCATACGATGGAATAGAGAAAGAACGAGGCAAGTTGTGTGATATCCGTTTGATATCACATGATCATGTAGATAATGATATTATAGATGCTATTCAAAACCGTAAAGAAATTGCTCTCATTAAAGACGAAAATCAATTTACTGTTCTTTATCAGGAAAAAGAAAAAGGTAGCTTAGGTTCATGGAAGATAGAAAATCACGAGCTAAGTAATTATCTTTCATCTTTGAATTATAATCGAACAATCCTTGATAGAAACGAATGTTCAAAAATATACGTTACCATTTATGAACACGTTACAATAAATAGTGGCTACATTCGGAGTAATTTTTCCGTATTTCTCAAAAATTTAACGAACAATAGCAAATATGAAATAACATTTAATGATCTGACTGTCCGACAAGACAGTGGAACTGTCGATGAAGCGGAAAATATTATCTATCAGGCAGTATCCGGGCACGTACCATTTGGAGCACCAATCTTAAACGGTAAAGATAAATATATTAGTGTTAGTATAACACAAATTAACGCAGAAAGATTGAAAGCTTTTCTAAATCCTAACATTGAAATTAAAGAAGCTACACTAGATCTAGCACTCGTACAATTGGAAGGGAAAAGTTCTTTTTTCCATCGGCACTTATTACCAGAAAATTGGTCTCTTGATTTATGTCCTGTTAATTTAGAAATTTTTTTGGACAATAATAAAATAGAGATGAAGTCAAATCTGCAAGCAAGAGATGCAATAGAAATTCTTAAAAAAAGACAACCAGACGAGAACATACAATGTAATTTGACTTTCATATCTGCGAATGAAATATCAAAAGTTCTTAAAGAAAACGTATTATCTAACTCAATTCAAACTATTGAATTTATTGGACTGGATGGATATAATGTTAAAGAAAAATTAAAAACTATACAGTCTAATAGTATTACACTCGAAATATCAGATAGTAAAGAAAAATTAGTAGAGATTCTTACTTGTTTAGATCTACAATATGTCGAATTGTATTCCTATGACAAAGAAAAGTCGAATCACCGAAGCATAAGAGAAGTCGTTGATACGGTTACAGCAGAGAGAAAAATAAAAAACTACGAAAAAGATAACACAACTATTAGATTAATTGATATACTCATACATGATATTGAAGAAATAATTGGAAAATGCCCGAATACAACATATAATATTAGTTTTGTTCGTATAAGAAATTTCGATGAACTTTTGAAAGGATTAAATAACGAGCTAGTCAATATTCACTTTGATGAATTAGAATTAGAACCAGCCATACAACTTATTCGACAAATTAGGAAAGAAAATCTCGATTTTAGTTTGACATGTAAAAAATTAACAAAAGGTCAGGCAGAAAGACTTATGAAAGAAGCTCCAGTAGAACAAGAAAATATAGAAATTAACAAAGTAAAATCTTTAAATGAACTATTCATGAATGAATCAAGACCTCATTTAGAATTATCAGAGTTTTCTGGAAGAGGAATCGAGTATTTACTTGAAATTAGTGAAAAGAGATTTATTCCATGGAGAAGTATTGCTACTGTAGTTACTATTGCTGCTGTTCAAATGACAGTGGGTGGAATTCTTATAGCAACTGGATTTGGTGCCACGGTAGGATTGGGTCTAATCACTGAAGGAGGAGCAGATTTGTTCACTGCCTACCGAGCTTATAGTACGAGACAATTCAGTTGGTCAGATTATGGAAAGCAAAAAGCAGTAAGTCTTATTATTTCAGCAGTTTCAATGGGATTCTCAGCAATCAAAGATACAGGTAAAGGGATTCAGAATTTAGTGACAGGTGTAGGAGAAGAAGTACTTGAACAAGCTGGTACAAAAATAATAACAGATGGTAAAGCCGTAAGCCAAGTGTTAGTTACGACTGGAAAAAATTTAAAAAGTCTAGCTATTAAACAAATTGGAGTAACAATTGGTGAAAATGCATTAAGGGAAGGTTTAACTACAGTTGCAGATTTTAGCTCACATTTTGTATTAGAACAATTGAAACCGCAAGTTTCAGCTATGATACAAAGTAAAGTTAGTGATCAATTTTCTAATAAACCTAAATTACTAAACATAATCCGTAAAATGTATGCTATTGAGTCATTTGATAAACAACAAAAATTTAAAGACAAAATAAATAAATGCATAGCTGAAATCATTAATCCTGAACATAATTTTTGGCGTAAACAGTGGGATTCTATTGGTGGTCCATTGTGCAAAGGTCTTCTATCAAGTTCACAACATGTAGGTGGCCCATTTAGCATGGGTATGAGAATAGTTGGTACCCTACATGGAATGTATCAAATTACTTTTATTATTGACAAAGTTCATGATCAACTTCTAGAGAAACTTTCGCAAATTGATCAAGACACTTTATCAATAGATCAGATTTTACGTCGCTATTGTGGAGTCACAAAAGAAGATACTTACGGAATTGTAAATCTTCTTGAAAAACAAGGAATATTAGATACAAATAAAGAATTCAACATTGAAAATTTAATTCCTACAGATTTGAGTATATCGGATATGTATCGAGACGAAGTTGTAAACTTTTTAAAGTCATTAGATAGTGTAGAATTCAATGATTTGAGTGAACTAATGAAATCAATATCAGATCTGATTACAGAGCAAGTATTTAGAATTACAGAGTCCCAACTTATTTCACCATGGAGTAGTTATGGTATGGGTGAACTGACCAAAGCTATTTCAGAAAGAGTACAGCATCATTTTATTGTTGATGAAAAACAAAATGCTGATAGTCAAAATCGAGAAGATCGAGAAAAAGGTGAGAGTAAATATAACACTATTACAAAGCAAATAAAATACAATGCTAAAGATTACACGATTGCATATAGTCAATGTGAAATCATTCATTATTCTCAACAACAACAACGAGATAGATCTAATCCTGGAGTAATCGATAATAAAACAAAAGAATATATTGATGGAGTAAGAAACGATAAACCAGCAAATCTTTCTGATATGATGGCAATTGCTGCTCAGAATGATGTAGATATAAAAATAGTCGATGATGTCAATTATCAACCTACAGATGAGGATCAAGCAAGAGGTACAAACATTATCGTGTACTCGAAAGGAGAAAAAGATGATCAAGGAAATTTTAGTGTGGGGCACTTTCAACTTATGACGGGAGATGGTACTTTAGTTGATATTCCAAGCGAAAAAAATAATTGCGGTTATAGTGTTATTCAGAAAATATTAAATGATCGAAGTATCGATAAATCTATCGATGATCTTCGTAACGATAGAGCTCAGAGAATCGAAGATAATCCTAAAGAATTTTCTAAAATATTAGAAGTGGAACAATGGGTTTCATCTCGTTATCCGCAGGAGGCAAATTCTTTTTTAATCGTAGGAGGGGTCGAACAGAAGAAATCTCCTGAAGAGATTAAAAAAATTGTTCAAAAAGGATTAATAGGCCCTTATGGCTTATTATGTGATGAATTACCAGGACGACAAGGAATTGCTGAAATTAATCACATCCCTCCAAAATCTGCATATAAGGGCACACCCTACGAAAAAATAAATATTAATCATATGCCAGCAATAGCCATGTTTAAAAAGGATCATAAACAAACTAGTTCGTGGGGATATTACAAAAAGGGTTTATATCAGAAAGAAATTCAAAATCTTATGAAAATTGGAAACATGGCTGAGGCTATCTACATTGAAATGAAAGATATATCAACAATTAATGCTACAGGAATGAATTATCAACGCCACGTTCCAAAATACATTGATTATCTAGCATCTACACCTGTAAAAAATGCACCATTGAATAGCGTTGGTACAAGAACTCTAATAACGCCGAACGAAGCATCGAAATTGAAGCAAAGGCTGAGACTGAGATGATATCGTTCATATTGAAATATATCAATAAGTTTGAAGGTGTGGATGAACAATGACACTCTCAAGATATGAATGTCTCTCCTCTATACTTCGATTATCCTATTTATCCCAATCATATCGACTTGGTTCTTTCGTTCTTATATTTATATTTCTTTTGTTGCATCATTATTTTTACTAAATTTCATTTTTTTAGGACATGTAAATTAATTTTTTAGTGCTTCTTGATAAATTCTTCTCAACCACTTTTAACTCCTTTATTTAACTAATCTTTTGTTTATTATTGGTTTTGATTTGATCATCTATTTAATGCATGTTCCTTCATAGCTGAATATTTTCTCATTCTGCTCCATCTTTATATAGTTTTTCAATGGAGTATCAAAATCACCATACTTTGAAGCCAACTTCTAGCTACCATTATTTTTCATTTTCTTAATGATCAAATGTCTTATTGCCATCTTTAATCTTTTTTTTTCGAACATTAAACTATTGTTCTATTACTGTGAAAGCTTGTAGAATTTCTAGTTCTCCCTCATTAGCGTATGTTTGCTTTTTGATGTATTTTTTTACCTAAACACGTTTTCTTTGTATCACTTTAAATTATTAATCACGAATTTTGTTGTCCTCGATCATTTTCGTTTCATATTTATTTTACTTCTTTTTTTATGTGATAAGAGACTATCCATATTTTTCTTTTATTGGAATTACTATTCTTTAAATATGTTGTCTTCTGGAGAAATTGTCATATGTTTGAAAGTCGTCGACTATATTCTGTATAAAAAAATTAGAACTGAAGCAATGTTAATAATGGCCAATGATTATCAAAGTCCACGTATTTACGAACGATTACATCCGGTACTTGTTAGCACATGACGATTACCATTTTAAAACGGGTCACTTATTCATCACTCGTTTTGTACACAACATGAATCTAGCAATCTGTGACGACGGACAATCATGTCATGGAATTAGCTTATTCACATGTACGAAGATGTACTGAGATCGGTGCTCTGGTATTGAATCACGCCTTGATGAATTTGTTCATCAGTGAAGACTTCGTCAGTATTCGTTGTCTCGTAACAATATAGTTATAATATTACGCACTTGATTAGTTCAATCAATGTAGAAACAATCGAGTTAGAATGTAGCATATAGAAATCACTAGAGTGGTATCATTAAAGAGCATCTAAACAATTTCAATTCTTTTGTCTCAGACATGAACGGTGATAACAATGTTTCGAGTCAAGTTTTTTTGAAGTTGCTGAGTGGTAATGAAATATTTCTTTGCATCACATTGATTCTGCAAACTAAATAATCAATGATACACTCACAAGGATGATTAGTGATGGCTTTCAAAATTATTAACTAGAAGCATCGAACCAGATGGTAATGAATTGACAAATAAAGAATCAAATAAAATTTAATTGAAATAACTACAAAAGAAGTCAATGATTTCAATGAGTACATTGTCATTGCACAGTTCGTTCGAACATGAATAAATGTTTGTGTTTAGCAACAACGTGTGGGTGGGAGTTAGTATATGGATATGAATCGAAACATAGGAAAGTTTTTGTTCTTGAGAAAAAGTGGAAGAAACCAAAAAGATAAAATCGAGCTACATAATCACTGTCATCAACAATCCGAATCATTGTCAGTCCGTTAACCAAGGAATAGGATATCCAAGTTTCTTATGAGTCAAGCTACAGTGGGTTTCAATAGTATGTGGTGATTGTCCCCAAGATAAGCTCACATTACATCCTATCATCATGCTTGATGCTAAAGTAAAAAAAAACATTCCTTCGCAAATTTACTCGTGTGATCAAGTATCTTGAATATAACATCAAAATATATATGTTACGTCTAATGTGATAGATGTCGCATAGATACCATTTTGTTTTGTGATCATACTCAATTATAGATAATTAAATGAATCTCGCTGCAAACGTGCAAGTTTTTATTTCTAAATAAATAATCATTTTCAACGTCTCGTTCAAACATCAAAGGTTCATTGACTAAAACAACCTATCAAAACTTCATTCTTTTTCAAAATATGTTCTTTGTATTTTCTGTTGTATACGAAATCCCAAATCCGAAAAAAAACGTTTTCATTTCAGATTCATTTCTACCTTAGTTATTCCCTAAAACTTCCAATGTTTGCGGCATTTCGACGTCGTGCCGCATCAGCATCACGTTCTGAACCAAATGTTAAAGAAAATTCTCCTATTGAAAATAGTCATTCTAATGGTTTTATCACACCAACAGTAACAGCCAACGGTACTAACACATTAAGTGTTAATAGTAATGGAATGAAACATCGTACTCTATCTGGTCTTTCAACAACATCAGCATCTTCATCGTTCAGTACATCACCAACACTGAATATAACTCGTCAACAAGAAAAACACGAATTACAAACACTGAATGATCGTCTAGCAGTTATTATTGATACAGTTCGACGACTTGAACAAGATAATGAAAAACTAAAAGTATGTTTTGAATTCGTTCCAGAAGAAAAACAAAAATTCATATTTGATTTCTTTTCTAGAATATCGTTAAAACGAATGCACAATCATTTGAATTGGAAACATCAAAAGTGAAAAGTTTATATGAAAATGAATTAGGTGGATTTAATGTGACAATGAAAATATTCCACTAACTATTATTTTTCATTTCAGATGACGCAAAAAAATTAATTGAAGAATTAGCTCATGAAAAATCACGTCTTGAAATTGAACTCGAAAAAAGTCGTAGCGAAAATTTAGATATACACGCAAAGTAAAACATTTTAAATCAATTAAAGATTTTCTTCATATACATTTTCATAGAACTGCTCGTATCGAGCGTGACGCACGTGCCTACGAATCACGTTTAAAACAATCGGAAAATGAAATAACCGAATTAAAAGCACGTTATGATGCAATTACATTAGATTCATCGCGTAAAATTGATGAGAATGAGGTTTAATAATTTTGTTAAGTTTCGTCTAATGTAAAATATCAAATTTTAGACGCTTCACAATTTCAATCACGACCTTGAAAAACAAGTATCAGCATTGAAACGTCAACTGGAATCTGAAACATTATTACGTGTTGATCTCGAAAATAAAAATAAAACTCTACGTGAAGAATTACAATTCAATCAACATGTGTATGAAACAGTAAGGGAACTATTCCGTATAAAATCTATCGAATTTCAAGCATATTTTCTTTTAGAAAATCTATCAAATAAAAGAACAACAACGAATTGAAAGTCTTCATGATGATGGTTTACGTCAACAATATGATGCACGTCTTCTACAAGAATTACAACAAATCAGAGCACAAAACGAACAGGAAATGCAATCGCTAAAAGAAGAAATAGCTTCACAATACGAAAAAAAGGTAAAATGAGTATTCTAATTAATCGCACATGCTTGTCCGAATTCAGAAGGTAAAACGACCACTGAATAGACGTAATCTCTCCAACGAATAGAAGGCGCCTCGTTTTTTCATATGAAATATCTATTTAGATTGAAGATCTACAAAATACAAATCGTCGAAATCTCGAACAGATCAGTAATTACCGTACTGATCTTGTTCTATATCGTGAACGTATTGAAGAATCGACAAAAATTCGTGATACATGTAATGAGAAAATGTTGCAATTAGAACAACGTTGTCGTGAATTAGAAGATCGCGCCTATCGTTCGCAACAACAACAACATCAATCGATTATCGAACGTGATGATGACATACAAAATCTCAAACAAATCATTGATCAAATGCAAAGCGATTATCAAAATTTAGTTGATACGAAAATTGGTCTTGATCGGGAAATTTCGACATATAGAAAATTACTCGATTCCGAAGAAGAACGATTGAATATTGCTGGACGATTAGGACCGTCGCCGACAAGCAACGGTAGTGCAACACCCACAAATAATGACGAAATCACAACAACGAACAATGGCCCAACGCAACGATCGCGCCTTAAACGTCCACGTTTCGAAGTTGATGAAGATATCATTTTTCCGAATGGCACGAGCAATGGACATTAGGAGATAGAAAATTTTCAATATTACAACCCGGTGCTTAATCTTTTCTTTTTATGTTTCGAACGAAAGCGAAATAGTACAGATATAGGACGACGAGGAGAAGAAGACGAAGATACCTTCTACTCTTGTTAAATTTATTTTTATGTACGTCCGACGAGGTTTTTTTTCTTATGTTAAAAACAAATAGATATTTTATTTAATGCACAAACTGTTTTTTTCCATATTCGCCCTATTAATAAATAAATCATACGACGGAAAGTTCTGATTAGAAATTCTTCTTTATTTCGAATTCCCCAATGAAAACATTCTCTAGAATTTCCCTTAGCGTACATTTATTTTCAAAGAGAACTTTGCCCGTTTGACTAATAAATGTAATATGATGTTAAGAAGTCGTTGAACTGTGACTTCGTCTGGGTGAACAGCTGATCTATTCATAGAAAAAAATCAACAGTAAACTGTCTGCTATTATGTAATCACTACCACGCCACGATCGATGAATTCTGTTTACACTGAAAAAAAAAGTATTGACGCATATTTTGTGATTACGAATGAATTAGATGATAAAACCAATCGCAATTTCCACCAAGCATTGAATGTCTCGAGTAAATCTATCTGCGAATTTCATCCAAGCCCGGTGAAATTGTCGATTGAGAACAAAAAAAAACAGCCACGTAACGCACTAATCGAATGAATGAAAACAATATGCATTTCCACATTCTCATACGTATATTCTATATTTGGCAACTAGCCAGCTTGCTCGTGTTTCTCCTATGGGCCAAAGTAAAAACTGTCCATTCTCTTCATTATTTTGCGGACACTGATATAGTCCGACCATTTTTTCTCTTCTCTCTCTCTCTCGCTTTCTCCTATGGAGTGTCTATAGCTAGAAACAAAAGAATTCATTCCTGGTTCGGTAGGAGAACAGAACGATAAACTCGTGTTTAGTTTTGATATAACAATTCAAACGAAGAAGAAAAAGAAAATGATCCTCCGTTTTTGCTTCTCTCTTCGTTCTTTTTTTTTGTTGTTGTTGATTACATCTGTCCAACAATTGTTCTATATATTACTAGACACTAAATTGACCGATAGGAACACACTATACATACTAACAGTAGGACATAGCTATATGATGAGAGAATAAATCAAGATTGATTCTATGCAATGATAATAGATTAGGTGATTTTATTAATAAGAAATCTATTCTCTATTTCATCAATAATTCAGTAGAAATATGACCGACTAAAGAGAGGGAGTAGAAATTTCTTCTCCTTCGTTTATTTTTATTGCTAAGTGTAACAATATGTTTTGTTGTAAATGTCAAGTGCTACTTGTGCATAACTAGAAAAGATCACATTGAAGTGGTGTATCATGCAACAAGAAATATACTTTTCTGTTCATCCACATGACTTTTAGAGACAGATTTCATCTTGTTTACTTATCTTTTTTTTTTGAAATCATAAACATAAGAAAGAACTTTTAACACAAAAATCATCGCTCGATCTTGTAGTTCGAAAAAAGCACCGTTAATAATACGAGAGAGACACAAAAAGAAACACATGTTTATTTATCACATATCGAAAAATTATTTCGACTATTGTTTAGGATTATGCTTTGATAGTGGTTGCGAAAACATTAAACCCGGTGCAAGTATTTGTTGAGCAGGTGTTGCCAACGTTTGTGATTGAAAAGCATATTGATCTTTCGAATCATCAGTATTACTCCATACTGAATCAGGACGTGATCTAATTGGAAAAAAACTTTACGAATCTGTGTCTGTTCCATGATCTTACTCATAATCAAATGATTGCTGTTGAAAAAGATCTTTTGAATCGCATGAAGAGGGTAAACGTGGCCAAGCATCTGAATCGCCAATAAACGGTTCTAAACCGATTGAGATTAATTTGAAAATATGAAAATACAAGAAAACAAAATACGTACCAGTTAGAGGAGGAGGAGGTGCTGGTGGTGGTGGTGGAAATGAACTTGTTTCATTCGATGTATTCTTTTGATTAAGAGAACGAGTAGTTGATGCAGATTCACATGCTAAAGAAAGAAATATGTTGAAATAGTTCGCATGTTTTCAAGACTAACCGGCCAGAGCTGGTTCGAGAAATTGTCTCAATGCAACATTTCTAGCGCCACGCGGTGTTTTAACATTAGCACCACTTGGATTGTAGGGTTTTTGTTCGTCGGTAGTTGGTTTCTATTGATAGAAAAATCATTATTTAATTGAATATTAAGCATTTCGAGATTTACCTGTGTAATACGTCGATCCCCCGGTACACCAAAATTTGACGAAGGAATTTGCTGTATCAACGGTGATGAAGATTCGAAACAAACAATTTCATCTTTAGCATAAGTTATTAGATGATCGAAAATTTTCTTCTTTGTTTTATCATCGTTTTTTTGACAAAGGTTTCGTACGATTGAAACCAAACGTAACTTGCGCAGTTGTCTAACATCTTTTTCGCTCACATGTTCATTTATTGTTTCGTCATCGTCCTCACCATATTTTTTAAAACTATATGATTTTATGATATCATTTAATGGCGTATAACATTCTAACGCACGTTCTTCAACGAGAGGATAATCACTATATTTAAAAAATAACGATCCACTCGTTTCATTCTTTCCTTAAAAAAAAATATAGATATAAATTCGATCTTGAAATTTATCTCTACCTTTAGAAACATCAAGACTTGATGCGTAAACTCCAAATGATCGTAACAGTTTTGCTAATGAATGCCACATTGATGGTTTTTGTTTGAAAACATGATGTTCGAATAGTTCCGTTTTGAATTTTTGTATATTCGATAGATAAGCAAACGAAAGATAGAGTATAGGTAAAATATGTTGTTCATCGATGATCATCATTGATAATGGTAATTGCATTGCTTCGAGGCATTGTTCAATAATCATAATAAATAGCTGTAGAGTAATATCGAATTGTAATTCAGGTTTTTTCGATGATGATGATCGCGGCAGTAAATCTAATGTACGATGTAACGTAAACATAATGATAGTTATCATTTGAATGAAATTTAATTGATTGAAATTTTTTATTATTATCGTCCGAAATAAATTAATAAACGATTGAATATCATCAAGATTAGCTTCCAAATTTATCATCGCTATTATTTGTAAAAATAATGTTAAAAAATCATTTTGTTGTTGTTCATAGCGTGTTATCGGTATGTCTTTTAGGCGTTGAAATAGCTTCTCTAAATTTGATATTGCTAATGGAAATGTAACTTTTATTGCGATACTACGAATGTAATAATAGGCTGTGATCAATTGATTTTGTCCTGGCGTTAACAACGACGAAGGATTTTTCATTTCATGTAATATAGCTATTTGATTATAGGGTTGACCTAAACAGGGAATTGTATGTATAGCATATTGATAGAATGTTTTAGCTAGATCAATATGATTTGAATAGCGATTTAAGTCACCGACATGAACGAGAATATGTTGAATAAAATATAGCATTGAAGCTTCTTTACAGGAACGATTCTGAGTTGAATACTGATTTCGTTTTTGTAACAATGGAAAAGTTAATTTACAAATAGAATTTTCAAAATTATACGAATGAACAACATCCTAGAAAAAAATACAAAAGGATCATTTCATCGTTCAAAACAAGAACAGATTGAAACACCTACTTGTAATAATTTCATATAATAACCGCTTGCATATTCGTAGAAATTCTGTAAACTAGTCTGAATTTCTGCTCGTTTCATTGGATTTTGACTATTCTCTTTTAATTGTTCTTGTTTATAGCTGATTTCGTTTTTGAAAATAATTGTCCATAGATCATGTTCGATTTTTTTTTCGATTGCATAATCAAGATCGCACAGAATTAATTGTTCATATTGATCAAGTAGTTCTTGTCGATATGTCCATATTTCTATTTTACCATTTGGTGATGAGAGAATTTTTTGTTTTAATTTTTCACATTGATCAAAAATTTCTTGGGATGCTGATACAGGATTTTCTGCGTCAGCTATTGTAGTTACTGGTTTTGTTCGACGATTACTACTGGATAAAGAATTATTTATATAAATAAAGAAGACCTGTCAAAATAACTTACGGATGACATCGTCTTCGGTTCATAGGATTTGCCATTAATAAAGGCAAACTATTGTGATTATATCATGGTTTCGAAATTAACTAGAAATGAATCATTTCAACAATAGATTAATACGTGTCGTTGAAAATCCATGATTAAATACTAAAATAAACTTTTCAAGTGGGGTTACTGCATGTTAGAATGAAAAGATGTCTGTTATAAATGTAAGTTAAAATATCAATTTTCATTAGAATAGGACTCGTAAGTGAAACCAATTCTTTTTACTCTCCTCATAGCAAAAAACGTGTGTGTAATATTATCGTAAACGTAAAGAAATCCAATTAATATATAATAATAGGGAAAAAAACAAGGTTCTTTGAAGTATTTTATATTCTTAGAATTGAAAAAAACTCAATCTGTATGTGTCATTATTTTAACCAATAAAATAGAATTACAACTGATAAGATTTTAAACAAATTTTGTAATTATTTTCAATGAATTCTACGAAAATTGACTTGCTCTTTCTGTGTGATATAGATGTCACTGTGTGTCTTGTTATTACGCTATTCCTCTACGACGATGTCCATTTACAATAGAGAGAAAGCAAAAAAATAACGTATACAAGATCATTTCCTAAGAGCTTGTTTTGCAAATTGTACTCGTTATATCTCGGTGTTTTTACTCAAGAAAACAATCTCTCTTGACTAAAATCGTGCGAATGGACTCTACAAAAGCTGAAGCTGAAAATATCGAACCATCGGCTGGCAAAGAATTGCTTGATAAATATTGGACGCAAGTGAAACATGAAATCGATGATATTAATATTGTGCGTTGACACAATATATTTTTTTGTTTTCACTTATTAATGACTCATTTTGTGTTTAGGTTGAATTTCGTACGACTGATTTACCGTTAGCTCGTATTAAAAAAATCATGAAATTAGACGATGATGTTAAAATGATCAGTGCCGAAGTACCAATTCTGTTTGCTAAAGCAGCAGAATTATTTATTCAAGAATTAACAATTCATTCATGGTTACAAACAGAAGAAAGTCGACGACGTACATTACAGGTTTTGTTTCTACGATTGATGCCTTCTTAAATTTCATTTTTATATTCAATTTCTAGCGTAATGATGTAGCAGCTGCTATTGCTAAAAATGAGCTTTTTGACTTTCTTATTGACATCGTTCCTCGTGAAGAAGCAACGAAAACACATAAGAAAAAAGACACCATCAGCGAAGTACAATACATTGTGACATTACCATCATCGGGCGCTATGGGAAATACCATACAATTGCCGAGTATGTAGAAAACAATTCTATCATTTTTCTTATCGTAACCTTTTTGATACATTATTTTAGACGGCCAAATCATTCAATTACCTCAAAATTTATCCTCAAATATTGTTACTATGGCGGTAAGCTGAAAATTCGATTTATTTTTTTTCTATCGATCATGATGATTTCGTTATTGCTTTAGACTCCGCAAACAATTCAACAACATTATACAATTGGACAATAAAAAATATTTAAATAAACTTTTTGTAATATGTCAGATTTACGTCTCTTTTATGTATCCGTATGAATTCATGTTGAGTTTTTCTGGTGTAATCCTCTATATTGTACATATGTCATCATCGTTGAAACTATGTGTTTGCTTACAAAGAAAAAAAAAACAAATATATCTATCTAATCTAGATATCAATAGAAATTCTTAAACATAATTCTATCTAAGCACGTCATTGTCTTAAATACATAAGAAAATTTTTTTTCACGATAGGAAATCGCACGTGTCATAAAGACCGATGATTTCATTACAATAAGACAAATCTTATTTCGTAAGTGCATGTCGATAGAAAAGAACGAACATTCGTTCTCTTATGTATGATTCATCGTTTGTATTGTCCATAGTTTTCCTATTCAAACTATTGCACGAAAATGAACAGTTATTTTACAGATTGTAAGAAGAGATTTTTTGTCTTTTGTTTTGAACGTTGAAGCTTTCTTGATATTTAGTTGAGTCAACAACGAAATTTGATTGGATTGCACGAATTCGAGTTCTACTGCAAAATTCCAATGGTGAAGCAATTAGTTTCGATAAACTTAAAAAAGAATTAAGTGGACAAAAATTCAATTCTAGATGTTTGTATTTTCTGTTTTTTATTATTATTTAATAGATTATTAAAGAATATCGTCAAGCAAAACCTGAATCAGATAAATCAACAAAAGAACTAACAATTGAATTGGAAAACAAATTAGCTAAAGCACCATTTATTACACGACTCGGCAACGATATTTACTATCTTTATTATTTTAAAAATGAAAAGATTAATTCCTATCGATAATTATAAGCTTTTATTTGACTTTTCGCTGTTTTTCTTCACTTGTTACTATTGATATTATGCCATCATTTTCTATATGAAAGAAATAAAATGATAACCTTGAAGAGTGTCTTTTCTCTCGAGAAAAGGCCATGTTTATTAATCTATCGATGATCTTTTCATAATGTAGAAATTGAAGGTAAGTTGATAAAGACATAAACATTCCAAAGAAAAATCAAAACATGGTAGCCGTCATTGGAACAGTACTTCACTGGTCTGATATATTAGTTTTATTACTCTATTTCTTACTTATTCTCGGTTTTGGTGTTTGGGTATGACTGATTGAACACTTCCTTGAATTCATTATTAGTTAGTTGACTTTCTAGAGTTCATGCAAGAATCGTGGCAGTGTTGGTAAGATTGATAGAGGAGGCTTATTTCATGTATAAAAAAAAAACTTTTTTTTATCTATCTATATATATTCAGGTGGATATTTTCTTGCTGGTCGTTCGATGCATTTTATACCGGTATAGTTTTAGGAACTCTATAAAGTCTTTGTTTGATGCTGTATCTCTATATGTAGGTGGGCGCTTCCTTGTTTGCATCGAACATCGGCAGTGGTCATTTCATTGGTCTAAGTGGTTCGGGCGCTTCGAGTGGTATAGGTGTTGCTGGTTTTGAAATAGGCGTAGGAAATAAAAAAAAAGACGATTCTTTCTGATTAAATTTATCGTATGTCTTAGGCGGTCTATATGCTCATGATACTTGGTTGGCTATTTGTGCCAGTTTATATGAAAGCTGAGGTAGTGTATGGTTAATTTTCAATCGCTGCCGCTTACACTGAGACACGTTGTGTACATAAAAAATTTGTCAACATTCTATAGGTCTATACAATGCCGCAATATTTAAAATTGCGTTTTGGAGGTGAACGCATACGAATTTACTTAACATGTCTTGCCTTAATGTTGTCGATATTTACGAAAATATCAGTTGATCTTTATTCAGGTGCTGTTTTTCTACAACAAGCACTCAATTGGAATCTCTATGCATCAGTGATAGCTCTTATTCTTTTAGCTGCTTTTTTTACTGTCGGAGGTAAATATAATGCGGGAAAACAAATTTCGTCGGTTGTTCATCCAGGTTTTCTATTGTAATAGGTGGTTTAACAGCTGTCATATGGACAGATTTTATTCAAACAGTAATTATGATCATTTCAGCTGTTATTCTTATGATTATCAGTAAGAATCTTGGAAGCGAATCTATTGCATATAATCATTCAAAATAGGTTTTGCAAGAGTCGGTGGTATTGAAAAAATACGTAGTCTTTTTCCATATGCTATTGCTAATACAACATTACTTAGTACGACTGAATGTGGTATTCCGAATGAAAATTATTTTTCGTTAATTCGCCCATTTGATGCTGATTTACCTTGGTTTGGTATCATACTTGGCGGTGCCATTGTTTCTGTATGGTATTGGAGTTGTGATCAAGTAAATAGAAAATTTTGATAAAATTAAAACAAATTCTTATTCTCATAATCGAGGTTATTGTTCAACGAACATTGGCAGCAAAAAACCTCTCGCATGCAAGAGCCGGCTGTCTAGTTGCAGGTCTATTAAAATTTTTACCATTGTTTCTTATGGTTTTTCCTGGTGAGTCATTCGTTTTTTTCTATGCAGTAGAATTTTTTATATCGGATTTTAATAGGTATGGTGGCACGAATACTCTTTCCGGGTATGAAAATTTTTGTTCGAATGAAATTGCGACATAAACTATTTGTTTAGACGAAATTGGATGTACCGATCCGAATACATGCTATCAAGTTTGTCATAGTAGAAACGGTTGTAATGATATAGCCTATCCACTTTTGGTCATTCGATTGATGCCGAATGGTTTTATTTAATCAAATCTCATCGTCATTTTCTATTTTCTATTTTTTGTTAGCAATTCGCGGTTTGACATTAGCCTGTATGATTGCTGCTTTAATGTCATCGTTAACATCAATATTTAATTCAAGTTCGACTATTTTTACCATTGATATTTGGCAACGTTTTCGTAAGAATGCGCATGACTGGGAATTAATGATTGTCGGCCGGTAAAATTTTGGCAGCGAAAAATTCTTAAAAAAAAATTCCTTTATTGAAGAGTATTTGTAATGATTCTTGTGGCTGTTTCAATTCTTTGGATTCCAATTATTCGAGCAGCACAAGGCTCGAGATTATTTGATTATATTCAAGCTGTTCAATCGTTTCTTGCTCCTCCGGTTGCTGCTTGCTACTTACTTGGCATACTATGGAAACGTATCAATGAAGAAGTAACGTGATTGATGCTCGAATAAAATATGAGTAGAAAAAAATGCAATATTTATTTTAGGGAGCTTTCTGGGGCCTTATATCTGGTTTATTTGTGGGTATGGTTCGTTTTATATGGGAATATTCTTATACAGCAATGCCTTGTGAGCTTGAACATTTGGATAAACGTCCATCAATAGTACGATTTAATTTCTTATATTTTTCTATTTTACTTTTCGTAATATCTGGCATTGTTACAATTGTTGTCAGTCTACTTACAAAGCCTATTCCAGATAAATATGTAAGTTGACTTGATGAAAAATCGATATAATAAAATTTTTGAAAAAATGATTCTTTTAGATAGCAGGTTTAACTATATTCGATCTTGATAATCTTGATAAACCAGTTCCGATTCCAACTCGATCTGGCTGTATGTATAAAGCAAATACATATTACGATGAAGAACAACCCTGTTCATTTGAAAATCCGTATCAAGATCAGCCCGAAGCGCCTCCAACTGATGCAGAAAAGAAAGCGCTACACTTTTTTGATACGAGTATTGTCTTTTTTCATCGTAGATAAATCGTGTTTTAATTTTTGTTTTTCGCATTCTAGAATATTCCACTGGAATATCATTCTATGTAAAAACTGGCTTTGCTTGGATTTGTGGCTTAGAAAAAAATGATGAACTCGATGGACAATCAATACATTCGAATAGCGCTGCAAATGATAACACAAGTAGTAGAAGAAGTATATGTGTTCTTCGTGAACCCAATATTTCATCTTGGCATAAATATTGTTCTTATGGTGCTGTTGTAATTCTATCGTTCTGTGTTTTTATATGGGCATTCTTTACTGATTACAGAATCCGATTAAATTGAATGTTTCATATATTTTTTTTTCGTGAACCAAATTTAATAAATGCAGAAAACGAGAATATAAAAACAAAGAAATTTGAATGCATTCAAAATATGGTTGTTGTTAGAAGATATTAAAGTCTGAGTCTAAGGGTGGGATTCAGTAGTAAGACCATACTCACACCCACACCACCATTCTCTTTAAGAATGCAAAATCTTTAAAATATGTTTTGCATAGATTTTTATGGTTTCGCCATTACCAAAATCAAATAGTTAGAATATTACAATGTTTTTGTTATTCAATCTTGTTATTATTGAGTACAAAATGTCTACTATTGAAAGAACATAAAACAAAGCACTCGCGTGAATCTAGTCAGCTACATTCATTCTTCGAACGTCTGATTCATTGAATGTAGTATGTTGTTTTTGTAAAAAGGATAACTTAGAAGAAGAAAAAATAATATTAGCGTTCTTTACGTCAAACGATCGGCTGATGAAACACAAACAGTGACCAATGATATTGCGAAATACTATTTTCCCAAGATATTTTCTTTGTTGGCCATTGGCTCTGTAGTATTTCGTGAGTAACGAAATAGTTTATTATTATCCGGTTCTATTTGAAACTTTTATGCAATGCAAATATCGTATAGAATGGAATGCAGATGAAATAAAGCTTTAAAATATCTTTACAAAGAAAAACAACAGAAGTGGCCAATTATCTGAGAACATACATATAAAATTACGCAGAAAAGAAGCATTATCAATGTTTCTTGAGAAAAATTTGCAAAAATCAATTCATTGCATTAGAAAAAACAGTTGTGTTCACTTGCGTGTATCTGGTATAATCTTTAACAATGTCTAACACAATAAATACCGTTTCGAAACAGGTAAGCAATCAGAGACTGTTATCTTGTTCATTAGTCCGTTTACGTGTCTACGCAGGTTCATGTTCGACATGTCAAACTTCATATGTCTGATCTTCCGTCTTTATCATCGCACTTCGAGTAAGAAGACAATTAAATACTCATTTCATATAGTCCACTGTTGTATTTTATGCAGGAGAAGACGAAGACCACCAGCAGCTATTATCTGTATATTATCTTTTATACTCTTACTTTGTCTTGCGATTGTAATTGTCATTCCATTGGTTTTGGCTATTACAAAAACAGGTCCTTTCGCCGCAACAGCTAGCGTTGACCAAACAACTGTAACAACCACCACGACAACAACAGCAACTACGACGACAACAACGACGACAACAACCACTACAACAACGACGACAACAACCACCACAACAACGACGACAACTACCACTACAACAACTACAACCACCACAACAACAACATCAACAACGACTACATCGACCAGCACAACGACAACAACCACCACGACGTCAAAAACGACTACATCGACTACATCGACCAGCACAACAACAAGTTTGTATATATTTTCAATGCGACTGATGCGTAGAGAGAAAAGCGATTGAAAGATAAGAACGTAGAAATCTACTCGCTTACATTTCGGAGTTGCTCAAAGCACGCTAAATGTATGGTTCCTGTAGTTGATTTTACTTGGAGTAGTTTGCTTTCTAATATTCTCGACATTTCCAAAGTGTAATAAGTAAATTTATGTGATTTTTGATTAGCATCAACAACAACGTCTACCACTTCTACAACTACCAGTAAGTTTATGAGTACGAAATGCAAATAATTTTTACATTCCTGTGTGATTAGCCACTACAATCATTCTTCCAGTACAATGTTCCAGCTACACAACGAATGTGGATTCAACTCGACGTATTTCCTATATGGGTACCAGTACATGCGATTTGACGTTATTTGGTACAACAGGTACTTGGGTTCGTTTCATGAGTCCAGCTGGCGCCACCATGCCAACCTCAGCTCCTAGTACTTCCACGTGTGGCACCGATGCACCCGGTTGGTTCAATGGTGCATATCCATCTACGGCTGGAAGTACTACGACTGGTACGGTTTGCTATAATTGGGCTGGAAATACATGCAATTGGTCGAATTCGATTCAAATTACGCATTGTAGTACTTTCTATGTGTTTAAACTTATCAATACACCAGTGTGCAATCTACGATATTGTACTGTGTAATGGTATATTTTCGAGAAATATCAAACACTCTTATGATACTAACCTTTGTATATACTATATCAAAATTTATATTTTGACTTCTCCGAATTTTTCTATTAATCAAATCTAATTAATAAATGATTTTTAATGAACTACACATCAAATTCGTTGTTTTTCAGTACGATCAATTACTCTGCGGAAAGAAAATTTTGATAATATAGTTTGTAGATGGAGTTTATCATCTCTTATAATTCTTTAGAAAAAAAAATATCTATATATATATATATATATAGGACTATATATGCATTCTATGGAACTGTTTATAATTCTCCTGTTAAAATTGTTCTATATCGACGAACCAATCGGCTGCCTTGATGATTGTACATTTGTATAATGTGGTTGATTCGTTCTTGACATGTGTCCATGGGAAGATATGAAATAACTTGATCGCTGAAATTTTCCATTTTGTTCACTACTACTTGTCGAACGGAACGATGCTGACTTAAATGCGCGTACTAATTCGTTTCGTATGTGTTTACCACTAATAATATATAAATAGAAATTGATTCCGTAATTAAAATTTGTTAATAAATCAAATATTTCATGTGTTATAAGCATATAATATTCCCATTTAGCATTACACATATGAAAAACATAAACAGATAAATATTTTATTACTTCGAGACTTGAGCCCGGCACATGTAATATCAAATAGATTGTTGTAAGTATGACTAACATTCGAGATATTTTAAATAGTAAAACTGTTTTCGATCGAGAATTATCTGATGTATTTGTATGATCCATTAATGAATGTTCACTAAATAATTTACTCATAATAAGTATATTTGCGGTTATTATTATTGCCAATGGTAATAATGTCATTAGAGTTAGACGCCAAAAGTAGATTGTTAGCTTTACGTCAATTTCAGCATAGACAACTAATGTTTTACAACGACAATTTTGTTTCGATGTTGTGGACTTCGATGATGGCGAACAATCGAGACCTTTCATAACCAAATGATACGATTGAATAATCAAAGTAAATAGAAGTATAAGAAATAAAATCCGACGAGCATTTATAACATTACAAATATATTTTGACCATAGTGGAAATCTGACCGCAACTAAACGTTCGATCGCTAATGCAACAAGAACCCTTTGAACAAATAATTTTACCGTTAGAGACAGAAAAATCTGCGATATATTTATTACCATGAGCTCATTGAATAAAATACAAATCGAATGTAATAATATAGTTTACATAAAATCGTATGTTGAATTAGTGTTCGCTTATCTGGATTTCGATATTGATGTAATTCATCAAATGCAATTAGGGCTGAAAATAAGATAAACTTATATTTTATTTTTTTTGCTGTTGTTGTTTTATTACTTTCACATAGAATAGCGCCAGTATCAACGATAGCCAATGCAATTAAATATTGAGTGTACGAATTTCGTCTTAGACCTAAGAAGAAAAGTGAACTTATGTGAGAAATTTTGCGCTCGAATACAAAACTTACGCCCACGACATAAGACAAGAAGACATAATAAGTTACCAAGAAAACCAATTACAAATACGGCAAATGTCCCTAAAATCAGTAAAAAGAAAAAAAATCCATGGTTGTTGTTATTGTTTCTGTTTTACCGATATGATTGACCCACCAAGCCCAACTTTTTTGGAAATAAATTTTTTGGTAATAATCCAAATCAGTGCTAGTTAAATTGATTCCAGCACAAAACGGCATTCTAAACAGAAATCATGAAGATAGAAAAATGCGAAAAGGAAATACCTCATTTATTATAATGAGACATTATAGAATCTTTGATCGTACGAAAGCAATGCCTGTCACAATTCATGAAAGAAGTAAATCATGCAAAGTCTATTGTGAAATAAACGTTATCACAGAATATTTTTTCTCGGTTGATCAAAAAATGAACAACTGTACACTCTATTTAATTGACACGATCTATTTGTTTATGCACTTTTATTAGGCATAGACAACATGTATGTTGTGACAGGTAACAACAACTGGCGTCAATGCTGTTTGACCTTTTCTACGAGAAAGAAATAAATCATCGTTCCATCTGATTGAAATCTACGTTTATCATAAATGTTACTTATACAGTTCGCTGAATTTATTGTGCGAAAATCTCCTTAGACTATAAAATATTTACCGACGAATTCGTTGTGTGGCGTTAGGATAGAGAGATATTTTGCCCATCATGGAATCTAAGTAGATTAGATCATGCCAAAAAAAACAAAATCTAATTTATATCGTCCTTTTTTTCTTTTTGATGTTTGTTTTCAAGTAGGCTACGTTCCTCTAACTAACACGTTATAAACAACAAACGGATGCTAGAGAATTTCTTTTTCTCTCTCGCTCTTGGATTTGCTCAAGTCGATAGAAGAAAAACCAAAGACAACATCACGTACAAGAATAGCAAATCGGTAATAGATTGCAACTGCATTTCTCAAAAGTCACTATGAATTTCCTGTCTTTTTTTCTCTATTGTCTGTTAAAAAAAATGACTTACTCGATATTACACATTCATATCTTATAACAAATGTGATCTTTTTTCTGTTTCCTAAAATTGGAAAACTCTATTTTTGATCAAAACTAATTGAGTTCATTTGCCAGTTAAGTGTGCTATCGATAAAAAAAAGAAAACCCGAAAATAGATTTCCTCACTTACGGTCATTTTATTAATAAAACAATATTAATCTCATAGGATGTGTCTAAGAATAGTAAATGATTCCATCTATTTCTATGTCTGGTTTTGCTCGCATATGACCGAAAATGATGTCGGAAATAAACGGAGAAAGGATATATTCCAACGGATATGGCTCATTAATAATAAAGCTGTATTTAGCATATGAAATCATTTTATTTTCGATGATTGACTCCGAAAAAATAAATACTTCTATAAAGATACTTTTCAAGTTCGCATCATCATTTTCTAACTATTCCCTATTATCAATTCGAGTATTACGCAACGTGTCAGATTTATCATTATTAGAATAACTTGCCTGGCATGATAATATTCGTTAAGAAATGAATCCATAGTTGTTGATTAATTTTCAGAAGAATTTTGGCAGAAATATTCGTATACCGATCTCAACGATAGCATGCGTCTAAAAGAATGGAAATCTATGTTGTTTTTTGTTATTATTTCCTGTCAAATTGTGCGAACAACTTTGCTCTGCTGCATTCTATATCCGTTATCGAACCATTTGCATACAAACGACAAGCGTCAAACGACTATTCCTGCCGAGAAAATGCCTAGAATAAACATTTTTTTTAAAGACCGAGATATAAATATATTTTGTATGCCTATGAAAGTTCGGCGACACGACTCATCAACATCACTAACGATACCGTAGTAAATGAGATAAATCAGAAAGGTCGCTCCTCTTTTTTCTTCCTTTGGCAAGTTTGCATCTATGCTGATGTTTAGATCGACTTTCTAATCATGTCGCTCTAATTAAAAAAATCCGTAATGAGAATTCTATGAGGCCTAATGTATTCGATAATTTACGTTATAGATTGTCCTGTTTCCAACAAATTATTTGTCAATCAATAAACGTTACAGTATTAGAAATCTGATCTTGTGGTTTTCATAGACGTTGTCCGAAAAAAACAACTATGTGACTTGAATTTTCATTATTTTGCAATTCTCTTTCTCGTGTCTACGGAGGCTATTGATTACATCAACATTAAAATATACGATCAATCAAGCGAGACTCTTCTCGTCCGACAGAATATTTTTAATCTATACAAACCAATGGGAGGAGACTCCATTTCATTTCTTGCGCCCTTTCACGTCAACAATTTGTACGTTTACTTTTATTGTAGATGTAAAAATAACACACGATAGAGAGAATAGGTAGATCATATACACGCTTGTTGCTACACTATGTGGAAAAAAGTATGTCTCCTCTTGAATTTTAACAAAGAGAAATCTAAACAT
Source organism: Rotaria socialis (assembly GCA_905331475.1). Taxonomy (NCBI): domain Eukaryota; kingdom Metazoa; phylum Rotifera; class Eurotatoria; order Philodinida; family Philodinidae; genus Rotaria; species Rotaria socialis. The sequence goes on from CAJNYU010003575.1 coordinate 23,678, forward strand.
ATGCGCAGCAATTATTCTTTGGCCAAATGAAGAGAGAAAAATTGATTTGAGCAACATGCATTACCTCATCTTAATGTCATGCCTTATACGTGATTGCATTTATGATACAAAAAGACGAAGAAGAAAAAAAAACAAGTAAATACTATGACTGTTCTATTTGAAAAATGAAATATCTATCCTCATTCACCTTATATGATGAACGGTTACATTCACAACAGTCAACGAGTACTATATGAAGTATTTATATTTGTTTTGTTTTGTTTTTCATTCGTTAGATTATCTACGATGTAAAATTCTGCGCGGCAGCTTTACCTTGGTTCGGTGTGATTTCTAAGATCATGTTTATTATTTAAGATAAATTTTCAATTCATAATGAGTACTACGGATCTTCGATATCCTGCCGAATCGAATCCTCCGAGTTCGTCAAAAGCTCAAGATGCACCTTATTATAGTGTTCCTCTGCCGGTTCCACCTAATGATCCACAAAATGTACGACCTACAAGATGTGTTACTGGTCTACGTTTTTTAACGACAATTCATGGAATATTGAATATTGTCATTTTTGTAGGTTGATTTCATTCCTTTTGTTTTGTTTTATAATTTAAAGATGAATAATCTAGGTTGCACTTATTTGTGTTATAATCAGTGCTGGCGTGTCTGACGACGGAAAAGCTATTGATAATTCAGGAATAGAGTCAAGCGCTGCTGTCACTGCTTTTCATACTCGAAATGCAGCTCTTGTGTTTTCAGCAGCCGGCCTTTTCTTCATTGTTCTTGATACTATCCTTCATGTCAGCCGTCTTGTATATCATTTTCCAGCTATATGTGATCTAGCTGTAAGTATGAACTAAATATTTAAAGAAAAACTTTGTTTTTTCTTATTCTAAAATAGTTCATTATTGTTATGCTTGTACTTGCTGTCGTATATCTTATTCTTGGGTATAAATTTATTTTGGTTGTTATTGTAGTGAGTGAATTGATGATTTTGTTTTGTTTTAATTGAATAGATGTTGCGCAGCAGTATGGGAACAAAAAGCACGAGATACACTTGGAGTCGCTGGTGTATTGCAGCATAAAGGTGCGGCTGCATCTGCTGCGGTGAGTATTTTGTTGTACAAATCATTTTTAATATTTTCGTTTTCGATATTTAGTTCTTTTTATTTGTGGCTATGGTTGCTACTGCTATCGATTTTGGCTTACGATTGGCCATTAAACCACAACAACGATATAATCCGTAATCATTCTCTTGCTGCTATGCTTCGAATAAAAACACTTGCTTTCGTCATATATAGATAATGCATTCGACTTCGTTTTTAATTGTTTTTTAAATTTTATTTGTTTTTCTAGTTCTTCTGTTATAAATAAAGGTGCTTACGATCCTCATGTCGATCCAGCTGGTACACCAAAATTCTAAACGACGAACTTATTTCTTTCGCCGATATGCTTTTCTTTTAAAACTTTGTATGACAGATATGTCCTTTTTTTTCTCTTTTTATTCAAGAAATATAAATCGACGAAAAAAAGAACACATCTCGATGCTTTTTCATGCCTTTCAATATTCTGTTTAGATCATGTTTCTAAAAAAGGTACATAAAACATGACTGGGAGTGGAGTAGTTGTCAAATTTTATTTTATTACAAAACTTATTAGACAACATAGAAATTCACACGATTCAGTATACTCATAAAGGTGACTCGTAGAAAGTCAACAAATATGAATCATCAATATAGAAAAGAAGAACGCAAAAGAAAAAATGTACCGTTCTGTGCGTATTCGGGCACATTTTGTGAGGCATTTATATTGCTATTCTTTATTTCTATAGTCACGACTGATTATTCATTGGTCTTGCAGACATCTGATGAAATTTTTTAATTCTGTATTTTCCACGTAGATGATTTGAGTTTTTATTTTGAGAATCTTAATCACTGTTGTTTTTCCTTCAAGATGGATTTAGCGATACATGACATTCGGAAACCAAGTTACTGGTACTGTGATGCATGCAATCGGGTTCTCTTGCATGGTGAATATCGTTTCAACTGCACAGTCTGTGATAATTATGATTACTGTAAAACATGTGTAGAGACAATTGATCCACCACATCCACATAAAATGGTACCCGAATTTGCCTATGGTCGTGAAGAAACAAGAGAATGTGCTAAATTAGATATGGCTACTGCAATCAGGGCAGCAATAGCAATGTATTTCGATCGGTGTTGCATGGGTATACGTGATGTAGACAAAGAAAATCCTTCGATGTATCTGGATTCATATTCATGGCAAACATTTCACACCATTGGTGATCGATCAAAGAAATTTGGACACGGACTACGAGGTTTAATTGAACCTCGAGGTTATCTTTGTATCTGTGCAAAAAATAGACCTGAATGGATGATAACCGATTTCGCATGTATATTTCAGAATATTATTAGCGTACCCATCTATACTCTATTTAATGATCGAGAAATAGCATATGCTATCAATAATACCAATGTATCTGTTGTTGTTTGTGATAAACAAATGTTACCGAGATTCATTGATCTTCATGTACAATGTCCGTCACTTCAACATATTGTTTGCATGGATCCTATTTCTGATATAACACCAAGTAAGTCGATATAGGCTCGTGTGAGAAATAGCATGTTTCGTTGCAATGTTTTGGTAATTATTTTTTATAGGTACGATAAACAATCGACCTTCCCTGCACTATATGGGTGATATCGAACAAGCTGGCTCCATCAAACAATATGATTATGTCAGCATTGAACCTGATGAATGCCTTACAATTATATCGACGAGTGGTAGTTCCGGTTTTCCTAAAAGTGCTATGGTCTCTGAACGTGCATTTCGAGCTGGATTTCCACGATGGTGCCTACCGTCGTCGATTGAACGCGTTACGTTGTGTTATCGTCCATTGGCATGGGCAGCTGATCGCGATGCAATTATTACAACTTTTCTCTGTGGAGGTCATACAGGTTTCTCCACACAAGATCCTTCTCGATTGATGGAAGAATTAGCATTGGTTAGACCAACACATTTCGGTGCTCCTCCGAGTATCTGGAACAAAATATATGCCGAGTTCAAAACATCTCTAGCGTTAGTGACAGCACAATGTTCACCGGAAGCCATCCAATATGAAGAAAAACGGCTTCTAGAACAATTCTCAAAACTTATTCCTAATCGATGCAAATCAATTGCTATTGGAAGTGCAATGGTTAGTCCAGTAGTATTCGATTTCATGAAACGATGTTTTACACACTGTTCCGTCAATGAATCCTATGGGATTACGGAATCTGGTGGCGTATCTTACAATAATATTATTGACAGTTCAGTTCAATATCGTCTCGAATCCGTCCCAGATATGGGGTACACAATCGAAGATAAACCATTTTCACGAGGAGAACTTCTCGTAAAAACGCATCAACTCTTTTCCGGATACATGAATAATTCAGAAGAAACTCGCGCTGCTTTCACAGAAGATGGATTCTTTCGCACGGGTGACATTGTTGAAGTACGTATGGCTCAATATGATATACGTGTGGTTGATCGGAAGAAAAGTTTCTTTAAACTTTCTCAAGGACAATTTGTATCACCTGAATCTCTTCAAAATATCTACATTCAAAGTCCTTTTGTTGAACAAATCTATATCCACGGTGATCTTCTATCAGATCAGGTTTCTGTTGTCGTCGTTCCTAATCAAAAATATGCACAAGCATTTGCTCTCGCACATCAGTTAACAAATTTCGACATGAATAATCCTGATGAAAAATTTGCTGAAGCTGTTCTAGAAGACCTCCGTTCAATCGGTCAAAAAGAATCACTTCGAAAACATGAAATTCCATCACGAATCATTATTGATTTTGAACCGTTTACACCTCAAAATGGTCTTCTGACATCGTCGATGAAACATTGTCGTCATAAATTAGCTGCACATTATGCTGATCGACTTAAATTACCTAGCAGCATACAACAACGTTTAAAAAACATGATTGAAACTGTTACCGGAAAATCGATTTCAATAGGCAGCAGTAAAGATAATATTTTTTTGAATATTGGCGGAGATTCATTAGCAGCTGTGCGTCTATCTGAAATGATTGAAAATGATCTTGGAATATCGTTATCATTGAACCTACTTTTTGATCCTCAAATGAATTTAGAACGGCTAACAACTTGTATTCAAGATCCTTCTCAATTTCTTCAATTAACCGTATCACAATTATTAAGTGATTCTCAGTTGGATTTGAATATCAAAGTTGATCAACATAAACACATTGTTAGTTCTCCTTCAATGGTTTTCATAACTGGTACCACCGGATTTGTGGGGTCTTTTTTACTAGCAGAATTACTAACAACGTATCCGTCGAAATGTAAATTTGTATGCCTTGTTCGTTGTGAATCATCAAAGAATTCATTGGATCGCATTCGAAAGAATATGTTATTCTATCAGATTTGGAAAGATGAATATGAACAACGAATCATTCCATTGCAAGGTGATCTTGGAAAGAATCATTTTGGATTAGACGATGAAACATATCAATCATTTACTCATCAAATTGATATCATCTTTCATTGTGGTGCAATAGTTAATTTTATTCTTCCATACAGTCAACTGTATGGTTCTAATGTTTGTGGTACTCGAGAAATTATTCGTTTTGCTACTTTCAATCCATTGTCTTGCATACCTGTACAATACATTTCAACAATAAGCGTTCTACCTTCTGATATAAATCAAGAGATATCAATTGATGAAATTTCTCCTGAACAATTAATTGGTGGTTATGCACAAAGTAAATGGGTTGCTGAGAAACTTATTGCTAAAGCAATTAATTGTGGTCTATCAGTTGATATTTATCGTCTCGGGTGGATATGCCCAGATACAAGAACAGGTGCATGTAATCAACATGATATTTATACTTTATTACTTGCTGGAATAATGAAAAACAATTCCTATCCAGAATCCATACATCAATCTCATTTAAATGGTTTACCAGTTGATTTTACTGCAAAAAGTATTGTATATTTGAGTAATCTTCAATTGCATGTGCATGGAAATATTTATCATGTGATGAATCGAAATAGTAATATCAAATTTGTTGACATAATTGATGGAATATGTAAATATGGTATGGAATTAGAGAGTGTTGCATATGATGTGTGGAAAATGAAAATGGAATCAATCGATAATCTACATAATCCTCTTGAAACTGTAGTGAAATATTTCTCACAGAGTAATTCTACGAAGAGAAATACGATAGCTACTGATCGATTTTTTAGTGCTATTTGTGAATTAGATGTTCCGTCGCTTGATGAAAATTATATTTTCAAATGGTTGAATTTTATAATGAAACATATTATTCGTAAATAATTTATTTTGTTTCTTTTCAATTGCAATTACTTCATGTGCGGGTGTGGGTGAAGGGTATATATGTATTCATATGTCGCATATATCGAAAAATTAAGCTAAAACTAAATCTAGGAATATATTTAGTTTTAGTTTAACTTTTTCTTTTCTCCATCTATATTCGAACTCGACATAGACAGCTACTCTTTGATTCTCATCTCTCTTACACGCATTTTACCAGGCAGGAACAGAGGCGTGCGCAAGTACGGGTACAACTTGTATTGGCATATAAAAATCAACTTCCCCCACAAAAACCTAGAATTCTAGAATTCATGTACTCGCATGTATTCGTATGTACTCGGTTGTACCGCACGATAGATGAACTCTAGAATTCTAGGTTTTTGGGGGAAAGAAGGGGTGATAAAACCGAATACATGGGAATACATGCGAGTACAAGTGTATCCTGTGTGTCACTAGCAGAGCTGTTAGTCTCTATGTAAATACCCCACACTGAAAAAAAAATGGTGTCACACGAAGCCTATGAGGTTTCGTGGAACTTCACTGTATACTATTAGACATCGCACCAGTCCACGAAACTATTTTAAGGTTTAGTAATCAAAGGTGTTCCGTAAAAAAAAACTCTTTTTATTTTTGGTAGGTGAAATGGTTTCGTAGGAGACCTCTTAAAGGTTTCGTTGTCAAAAGGTTCCGTATGATACTTTTTTTTCCTGTACATTTATGCTACCGACAGGTGCTAACTCATCAGAAAATTGTCCAGTCTCGATTATTTCATTCGTTTACGTATTTATCAGTCACTAGTAATCCAGTTTCAATATTGTATAACTGTTTTTTTGAACTCACACATTTTCGTGCGGACCCCTTTCTAGAAAAAATAGAGAAGGACTTCAATAATATGACAATGAACTTAAACATTTACTTGTAGAAGATACTGTCTATACCTCCAAAATTATTTTATGCTCCCGTTTTATGCACTACTACACCCCTTAGTTTTATTTCAGTGTTCACGGTCCTAATATTTTAAATCGTTGATTATTCGAACCACAGACTCTTTAATATAATAAAACGATTAGTTGGCTGTCATTTTATCTAGCTGGAGATTTTACTAGTTTAGAGCAAAATGATACATCTCATTTCGAATTTTAACTTAGAGAATCGAAAGATACACAAGCACACAAAAAGACATCGGAGGATAGACACAGATATAAGAGATGCACATAAATGGAAGCGGATCTGAATAGATATTGAGAGCTTAAAAATATATATAAAGTTAACGATGGATATAGATGATTCGACATGTATACATGCGTTTCAAATAAATATAAGTTTTAAGACGTACATAAGTATAAAGTGTTCAGATAATTCGTATAGGAGATTTGACGATCGATGTTGTCTTAACAAAACAATCATGTTCTGTTTTCAGACTTCAACTGAATACATATATCTACCAATAGCTGATATTGAAAAGATAACTGCTTGTATTACACTAATGCTAAACTAACACGAATGCTGAAGTATTGAGTTACTGTTTTAACACAAATAAAACAGCATTATATTATCTCTTCATAGTCAAATACAAAAATTTTTACAGCTTCTTTTATATTCATTCTAATTCCACGTGCCCACTGTAGATATAGCTCAGAATTTAGACAGAGTTATAAGAACTTTGATATAGATATACGTGATAATTACAGTTTTGAAAGGATTGCCATAGAAAAAAGTGTTATATAAGCATATAATAGCTTAGACATAGTTATAAGAATTTATACACACTTTTATAAGAGTGGATATAGAAAGACGGAGTTCGATGTCGAGTTCAGAGTAGGGGTGGGCTAATTTTTTTTACGGAACTTAATTAATGACATTAATTAATGACTTCCATTAGCCATTGATATTAATGGTTAATGAGAAACATTAACATTAATATTAAATTAATGTTAATGGCCCACCCCTAGTTCAGAGACGAAGGATAGAAATGACGGATCACGGTAAACAGAAGACATTGAGTATACAGTTTAGAGGCTAAATATAGAATTTCGGCTTAAAGCTAGAAATGACGGTTCAGATATATGAATAAGAGGTAAGGAAGGAAATAAGGAATTCATTTTTAAAAATAATCGTTTTGTAGAAAACTGGAGCTCTTTCGGAAGCCGTTGTGCAAACCTTTAGAGGTTTTCGAGAATGTTTATCGACACTTGACGAGTTTCCGAGAGTAAATTCTTTGTTTCTAAAGGCTCGAAAATCCATAGGTTTCCGATATGACTGATTTTGTCCTAAAAATCAAGGGATGCATTGATAGAAACGAAAATTAATTGTGCTTCTCGTTTGGATTCTACAAATGGATTTTATTCAAACGGTAAGATACATTGAAGAATAGAAACATAATGCTAAAATTTATTTTTCTCTTTAAGCTTCTTGAAATGGATTGCGCCCGATTGGTAAGTTATATTCGAGAATTAAAAACTAATGACTATTTTCCCTATTGTTTTATATTTTTGAAGTAGTTTTCCTCCGAATGGTAAGTAACATTCAAGAATAAAAACCTAACATTAAAATTTCCTTTTCTATTTTAGATTCTTCAAATGGATTTCATCTAATTGGTGAGTTATATTCGAGAATCAAAACTTCAAATCAATTCTTCTTTTGTTTTAGATTACTCAAATGGATCTCATCGAACGGTTAGGTGACATGTGAATACTCGAGAGATAGCGATATATGTCGTGTTCGTGGTCTTATGACACATGGCATGATAGTGAAATCTCTATTAGCTGTCAATTTATTTCAGGTTCCATGTTGAGTTTTGTTTTTCTGAGCTCTGAAACCTACTAAGGGTTTATCGGGAAACAACGTTTTTCAGAAAATACACAGAATTAAGTAGTAAGGTACGGAATTAAGGAATTAAGGATTTAGATATAGAATTAAGGGGTTAATGGACAAATACAGAGTTAGATATGCCTTCAATAAGACAGATGCATTTCTCAAGTGTGGATATACGTTGGGAGAGCTCTGTAGAAAACGAATTGACTGTATATTTATGTTTGGCCGATATCATACGACGCGCCATACAAAGCATCGACTACGAAACCTTTTTGTATGAAACTAAAAAATGGTTCAGAATTCGTTTCAAATCTCGAAACCATTTTTTAGTTTCTTATGATACCTTTTTTGTTTTCAGTGTACTGTTTTCTTCTCGGAGACAACACCATCATTCGATGTCCCCGGAATTAAAAATTTGAACAGGCCGCAGCCTCATGTCCAGACTGATTACATTGACTACAGATAGCAGATGGGTATGATTCGTTTAATGGTATAGCAGTTGTCGTTGTCTGTGGTAGACTGATGGTATTGGCTGTACGTTCCCGAGAATAGTTATTACTTGAATAGTTGGGTCGGGGTTGTTGATATGGTTTATGTGTATGATTGGTAGAGTTAAAAGAAGTTTCCTGTTGAGGATATCGAGAAAAGTTATTAGTTGGTCGAGATTTATTTTGAGTTGATTGTGAATACAAAAAAGATGAAGAATTAGGATTTGAATAGGTACTTCGAATATTTGGAGCTCGGTAATTATTATCGAAATTTCTTGAATAATGGGGTGAAAAATTATTCCACGTTTTACCAAATGATTGATTGACAGGTGGTATTGAAGTGGATATTAACGAGGGTATCGATTGCTGTTGAACGACTTGTTAAATTTGAAAGCTGCATTAACTCTTTAGCTTCTTTGGCGTGTTCAAGAAATTCAACCGTCGATGTCGGCTTTTTCTTACGTACCTCGAACTGTATACTAGGTTTTGTTTTATTCAAAAGATTTTTCAATTTTGTCGCCTCGCTCATAGTAGAATCCGCATCCTTACAAAGTTTCAAAACTTCGTTGAAAAAACTTCGAATCGATTGATGTTCTCCTTGAGAATACGATTCGAGTTTTTTAAATGCTAATTCTTCATGGAAAGATGACGTGAAGGCTCTTATCAATTCTGATACAAAAATATTCCTTGAAGAAAATAATAATCGATTATTTTTAAACCATTCTAAAGCATCGCCTCGTAGCGAATAAGAGATCAAGTTTAATCGAGTAGCATCGGTAATATGAGCTACATCTAAGAGATGTTCGATTTCTTCGATCCACTTTTTTACATCGTCTTTGCCACCCTTAAAGCTTTTAGGATTTTTTATTAGATTTCCTGCAATCGCTTTACGAAGATCATTTTGTGTTTGATCAGATATAGGAGTAGAAAAGCTATCGGAGACTATGGTTGAATTTATGACTGGTCTTTCACCAATGCCATCGATGGTATCAAGATTAACCATAATAGTAGATTTAATCGTGTTCGAATTATTCGAAACGATTGGATTAGACTCATTAGCGAAATTAGTTTGATATGTCGGTATAGAATCGCATGAGTTATTAGTTGCAGTTTGACGAGGTTTAGATTTATATGACGCACTATCAGAAGGTTCGAATTCTGGTACCAAGAATTCATAAAAATCATCAAAAGATCCAATTTCTTTTCGATTTTTTATATATTTACGTTTAGCGTAACCTTCGACTACAACCAAAATAGCTTCAAATCGAAAATTTCTCCCTATACGAAGTTGATTGAATTTATTTTCTGTCTCATCTAACCATTAAATTGCATTCTGTTTTCCTGAAAACGGTACAAAATTCTGTAAGATGAACGCATCAAAATTACCATCATTTGTATCCTGTTCGGGTTGTAATTGAGCATCAACTTCAGGTACTTCTTCAGAATGCTTAATAAGACGAGCTGATGGATTTATTTTCTTATAAGACTCGTCATTCTTCGAATCATCAATTGCATCGTTATCCTTAGATGCTCTATTTTGTTGATTCGCATTATCAATGGAACCATTTTCCACTTGGAAATTTGGAATCATATCAGTCAAATTATTCGAATTTTTAGTAGGCGAGCTATTATCGGTATTATCAACATCCACCTGAGATGGATTTTTATCACGAGACTGACTTCGTGTATCTTTCGAAATAAGTGCTTGTTCACGAGTATTTGTTTCTTTTTTATTATTCATAGTAAATAAATTTTGAAAGTTTTTTAGTCTATGTGGTGTAGGCAAAATTGCTCTTCTTCGACTGTTGCTAATCAAAAATTTTAAATTTTCTTCTGGATTTCTTGTCGATGTAAGAATGGAATTATCAGTAGTATGTTGAGTACTTAAGGAATTGCACGGTGATGATTTTAGAATACAAGAAATACGATCTTTATTGATCATTTAAATGTACCATAAAGAGTTTTACTTAGTGTTATCAACAACTAAATATATCAGCGAGCAGAGAATAAGAGAGAAGAAACAAATGGTACGGTAACAGAAGAGAGAGATAGAGAGAGGAAAAAAGCACAAGAAATTTCTGTTTTTTTTCTTTTATAAAAAAATGATAATGAGCACACCAAGTTGCCCAATTTCTTCACCAATTGTGAGGTTCTCGTCTGGGGATGTGTCAAATGACTTCAACCTCCGTTATCTACGAGGGTTAAATTGACGTTTAAGGGGATACTAATCTGTTTTCTATTGAGAAACTCACAATAAATAGGCTACCGTGACCTGATGATGTTGTGATGCAAATGATGATGGTCCGAGATAAGTTCGATATAGAGATCATCACACAAATAACACGAAGAAACACTTAGCGTCGGTGATTGTCATCTACTGACGCTAACATATACGACGAATCTAATTCATCTAGCTCAGAAAATACTAGCTTCTACATGTGAGCGTGGATGTCTGTGTTAGGGGTGTACAACTCACGCTCACGCTCATGAGCATGAGCGGTTTTCACTCGCGCTCGTGGTGAGCGCGAGCGGTCATTGCTCACGCTCATGAGCGCTCATATGAGCGTGAGCGTTTCTCCTTTTACTTACAATATACAATATATAAGTAAAATTCAGTCAACTTTAGCTTGTACCCTGATGTTTTCGATGATTATTTGTGTACAGCGACTGTCAAAATGTTTGTAAACCATATTTATTTATCGGACACATTATCAATGGGTTACTAATGAGTTTAAGCGATATTGGTGCCATTTTAATATTAACATTGATTATGGTTAATAATTTAGATGTATTTTATTATTTGGTGATAGGAAAATTCGATTGAGATAAGTGGAAAAGTGCAACATATACATTTAGATGTACTGATATAAGTTAACTAGTTGAAACTATATATGAATGAGATATCTTTAGTCAAAATTGCATGATATTATTGTTTTAAACAATAAAAGTATCTGTTTATCTTTCTTTCTTTCATATGCATCAATAATCTGTTTATATTCATACTTCATAATATAATCAATGTATATACATAAAAGAAAAGATGATAGCAAAATCTCTAATGAGGGTGTGAGTGTATATTGTAACTGGATAACATAGAACATATTGCATATAACATAAATATCACAAAAGCAAACTAAAAAATTGACAATGCGAATTAATCATGGCAATTTTCCACGGACTGATGTGATTGCATTTGGAAATGACTATGCTATATGCTGAATACAAAAGATTTGAAATTTCAGTTGGATCTATTTTCCCGATTGTTCACAATTGAATACAGATCGTCAAATTGCATTACAACAATTTTGATTTTCAGATAAAAAAACATTCACAGTTTCATATTTGAAGTTTCTAGAATATTTTTCTATGCTTGAAAAATATTTTTTCCAGTAGCATTCAACGATCTACTTTCAACTACGAACGATTAAAACAGTGAATTCTGTTGAAATTTCAAATGATTGATATACATGACATATATTCTAGTTATTTGAAAATTCAATTACATTAGTCCATACATATCATAAGAAGATCAATCATATGCTTTCTAATTTAATAATGAGACCTAAACATGCAATCAGCATGTTCCATTTTCTTCAGTTACAAAACACACTTGCATTGAAGGGAAGCACAAGAAAAGGGGAAAAACAAGAAAAAAAGTGAAAAACGAGAAAAAAAAGTCCTACTGTGTCATTGATTTGTTCCAATAAATATGGCGATGAGTAATTTTGAGTACAGATAAAGATCAGCACATATCACCACGAGAAATTGTTCGCAGAGCATCTATTCGGTGGCTCTCTTTCAAGACCATTAGATGACGCAAAGATGTTGATGAAAGGGAGGTTCTTTGCTTACGTGCCACATAGCCAGCAATTGAAAAAATTGATTCACTAGGTACAGATGTGGCAGTAATAATATTTACTCGTTGAGCGACTTTGTAGAGACAAGAAAAATGTTCGCGATATTGAATCCAAAATGAAGAGAAGTCGCATTTGAACGATTGAATAACTTGAGTAAATAAGATCAGTTCATCTTCAGGTGATAATGATCTAGACGGTTTAACATTTGTTGACATACCAACCATCATTTTCAGTTTGTCGGTTAATGTTTGGTTGCTTTTTGTTGCACTTGAACTTGTAGAAGTTGAAGAGCCAACAATCGATTGAGCCTCCATCTTCATGAAGTTCGGCAGGATTGCTTTTGCTGCTTGTTTATCTTCTCGACTTAAATTTTTATGAGATTCTGGATCGAGATAACTTGCTACCTAGATTGAAATAATTAAATAAGAGTTTATCATAGGGAATCTATTATAATTCTAAAAAACAAATTTTCGGAATTTTTTTCGAAGTTTAAAAAAAAGATGGATTGGAATGTTTCAAATGGTGTTAATCATTTTGAATATTATTCAAGAACTAAATTCTAAGCGATGACCCTTCCAAAAATAAACTATAATGTTTGAAAAGTATTTACATAAATCATGTGAAATATTATAGGCATATGCATACTGTATTCAGGAAAAATATACAGGACAACCCACGCGAAACTTTTTAAAGAACAGAGCTAAAGATTTTTCTTAAAAAGCAGCTTTCAAAGAACCTGGAAAATTAAAAAATATTAAAACACTACGAATAAAGCTTTTTATTATGTCATATCTGTTGTTGTTTTCGTCACATTAAACTAACAACTTACAGGAGATGCTTTCTCAGAACGTATTAGATATTTAAGTAAAACATACCAGCATCAAGTCCTTTTGTGTTTTTGTCATTTTGATATCAAAATATAGCTCAAATTGAAAAAGAACACTCTTTTTCAATAAAGCTAAATATTTTGAATCTTCTTTTTTGGGTTTGAGACCAAATCGAAGGATGTTGATGGTTGTATAGGCAAGCGCTAATGTGGCATAATGTTTCCCAGATAAAGAGCGAGTTGCAAATTCAAGTGGTTCAAGTACATCTTGAAGGGCTTGCAAAAGATCCCAATTTTCATGATCAATGTAAACTTTAGCCAAAGATGATCGTTGTTCCCCATTGATGCTTGGAAATTTGTGAATAAAAACACTTTTTACAATTTCCTGGTAATGAATCAAACGCTTCAACATGTGAAACGTGCTACTCCAACGAGTCTAAATATTCAAAAAAAAGGCAGATTTTAGTTTTTTAGTCTAATTTGTTTTTAATTCGAATATGTGTATGTGACTTTATTTGAACATATTCACGGGGATTTTCTGAAATTAGGATATGAAGAAAAGTTAAACATACTCGGATATCAATAACGAACCCATTACAAGGACCATGCTCATGATTACGAACATATTGATCGATTGAGCTAACATTTCGCATAATTTTTACCATTTTACGTGTTCGAAGAAGTAAACCATGTGATTTACGAAGAACGTCAAGTAGTTGATTTTTTTCATTATCATTGGATGCAGGTAAATCAACAGATGAATCATTAGAATCGTCATCATCACTGATGAACTCGTCTTCGTCCAGTAAATTTGTGGGCGGAACTGGTGATAAAATGTCATCATTCAATGAAACATTCACGTCGTTGTTTTCATTTGGTTGTCCATTATCACTTAATTCAACACTACGAGATGCTTGTTCAGCATCGACGATTTCATCTTCTACATCGTCATCAATATCAATGAAGTCGTCATCACCGTCATCAAGTCCTATGTTCTTCTGATATGATTTAAAAGGATACCTACAAGAATACCATAGTTTATATATTTTTCGAATTATTAAAATTATATTTAAATAATTTTATCAATAGTATTCTTAGTTGAAACGATTAGTACTTTCTTTTTCTATAAATCTATTTGAAGTTTTTAACTTCGTTTAGATTGAATCACGATCATGTCGTTGAAGAAAATTTGAAAAATCCGAAGCATTAATGAATTTTCAAATAGATATATGCGATCGAGTCTTCCGTAAGCAACTGTACATAACAGTTGTCTTTCGTAATAGCTAGACACCAATGAGAAGGTACTGTTTCTGATAGAAAATAATTTTATGCTTGTCCTGTAGAAATTTTTATCTTTAACCGTTCAATTCATGAAGAAGAAAGGCGAAACTTATGCAAGATTTTATGTAATAATAGGTTTATTTAAAACAAATAGATATTACTTTCAAACTTACTTTAAACGGAAAAAATTCTATCGATTTGCTTAAAAAGATGATAGTGTACTCAATATTTTTTTTTAAACACGACTTATTATTTATAATTTTCTTCTTTCTGAACAAATCATTAGTAATTGATATCGCTTTGTATTGGTTGGCTGTAACTCAACCTATTGATAATAGTGTGATTAGAATGTAGTCAAGCGATAAGTCTTACAAATTCCTAAATGGCATATAATTTTTAAATATTCTTTTTAGAAACAATATTAAAATGAATTTTCATTTAAAGTATTTTAATTGTAATGTTAATTCTCTAGATTGATTTTTTTAAAACAAGCTGTTGACTTTCTATTCATTGATACTACTGTTCCTTTTTATTGTTCACATATACCATGATATAATTATGTACAAATACATGCTCACGAAGACGAAACGAAAAGAAAAAAAGCTGTTAACTATGTAGTCAGTAGTTGCAATATAATCTCCTAAACTAATCAACAAAGTTTCATAAAAAAATTGAGCGCTTTTAAAACGCTTTCAGGAGAAAAGAATAAGAATTAAATAAAAATAAAATACTAAAAAATATACCGTTGCTCTCATTTGATTTTGAATGAAAACAATTAGCTACCTTATGTTAGCTTAGTTGTTCAAAATTTCGCTTTGTAATCTTTTTGTTAAATCGCACGTTGAAACTAAGAATATAATGAAGCCTCCTTTATCATCTCCATAAATTATTCTTTTCGATTTATCTTTATATTAGACTCGCTTATTGTATATACAGATCATCTATACTACAATAATATTGATTNTACCCTTCGTTTCATAAACCCTTTAAGGGTTTATGGCGTTGTCATAAACCCTTCAAGGGTTTAGCATGATTTGTAGAAAGGACAAGGGTTTATTATTCTACTCTTTTTTTTTACAGTGTAGTTGTATCATGTATTTCTTGAGTAAAAAAGCAGATGCATGATGATAATGTAGCAAGACTTAACGACGTTTGTTATTCATTATTCATTCACTATATTTTCTCCTAAACGAGTATCGTAATATTCAATAACTACAAGCAGAAAAAATCAAACGCGTTGTGGATAAATATGAGAAACCATTTTTAATGAAAGCAATTTATTTTCTAGTTTCAGATCTAACGATGATTTCAATATTGAGGAATCTTATCGGGACGTATACATGGATTGATTTTTAAAATTTTTGAATAATTCTTTGTCTGATCCTCACGGTGACGAGCTAAAACATATAATATGAATTGTGTTTATTTGCGAGACAAATCTGTTATTTTTTTTAATAGTGCATCACACCCTTAAAGCAATATTTCCAGATTATTGAAAATAATTTGAGTTACACAATCACGTGATATGCAATTTAAGACACTGAATCTAATTTTTAACATCCAATTCTAAATATTTGTTTCATTTATATTAATGTTACTATGCAATTTTCTTATAAAATCCATTTACTACCTTAGAGGATTTTTCACATTGACATTGCTTATTTGAAAAAAAAAGAGTTGAATCACCATTGACATAACAAGGCTAACATTTTTTTTGTTTTTCTCGATCAGTTGTAAGTCGAATGTATCAACAAACACTACTTTGAATATGTACATGAATCAGAATAAACAAAAAATAACATCAACTAAAGACAAGATGAATGGAATGATAGATACTTGCTGTTTTCGGTAAAAAATCTAGTATACAACATTTTGTTTTTGAGGACTTGACCACATATCTACTTGATAAAGCATGCATCTTACTGATTTCTAAAATTTTCATCAAAAGTATGAATCTCGTTATCTATATGAAGTCGAAAAATTCGATCTAGTTCATAGATTTTACGACTGTGAAGTTCATCTTGAATTTGAATTGACTATTCTAGCTCTAGTTCGTTTTTGAACATATTAATATGTCGATTAGAAAGTTCTGAAGGAATGAAAGGACAGTCCAACAGCATTGAAGAATTTGAATTTTTTTATTTCATGACTATCTTACTGCGACGAAGAATTCATACAAATTTATCTACTAATTGAATTTCCTCAAAACTATATTATACAATGACTTACCAATTCTCATTGGGCTTGTTCCAAATACATAGAGCATGATTTATTATAAGGTTCAATGTATGTCCAATACAAGGAAATCGAGGACCGAAAGCACCTGATTCAGTAGCAGCCTTGATATCGCTTGCATTGTCTGTTGTAATGCCAGCATGTGAGCAGTCATTCAATCCAAATCGATTTAATTCATAAGCAATGAATTCGTTCAAATTTTTGCTCAACTTTCGATTCGTCAAACGACGAAACGATAAAAGTAACGATATCGGTTTCATCTCATTATTGAATACATGAGCAGTAAGACATATATAATGGTCTCTTGTTGGACCTTTCCAGACGTCTGTTGTATAAGCAATTGGCCGATTTTTAGGTAAAAGTTGCTTGAGTTCGTTAATATACATATGATATTAATTTTGAATTCTTTTTTGCATCGTACGTCTGTCTGGAGCTCGATAACCAGATTCTAATTTTTCAAATAATGCGTCATACCATGGATGAGAAAAATGATTGTATGGTAGTCCACCATGAATAACACAATTCAAAAGTAGACCATCTATTTCTTGTCGACGTTCTCTATCGATGACAGAACGATTTTTAGGGGCATTTTTTCGTCGATCAAATGATGAAGTGATTCCAGCATTGATTTGGTGCCGAATAACGAGATGTCGACGTAGATTAAAAGTGGAACTTCCATTTGTTGTTTTTAACTATAACAAAAAATATGAATATTACTAATCGTTTCTTTCTCATACGATAACGCATGAATGTGTCATTGTTGTAACAACAACCAACAAAATCAGGCTTAAAAAATTTATTCTAGTTATAACTTGATCAAACAAAAATATTTCTTAATAAGACTCTTATCACAAGAGTCAGCTGAGGGTTTAATATTGCCGATAATGTTTGACACACGGACAAGGTCACCCAAACACAATTTTCGTCATTATATTGATTCAAGTGCATATCGAATAAATATGAAATCATTGATGTTATTAAAAAACTGTATATAGTTACTGTGAACGTCTAGCTCTAGAAGTGTATTATATAAGTTTCAGGTAATATGACATAGTTTTTATTGAGAAAAAAATATTTATCGATTTCTGTTCACACTATATGAATACATAAATAATAGGACGGAATTACGGTACATAAATCTCTGAAAGAAGTTTCTAAAATAGTTCGGTAATATTAAAATAGAACCTTAATATCATAATGATCAAGAATCAATTATTTAGAGAGGCAAGTTGAACGTCAATTACATCCAAAATTCTACTCATTTGGGTTCAAGAAAGGCTTCACATCATAGGAGTTTTGAATATTAATCTATAGTAATATCAATGTAGTAGTTTAATAGAAACTATACCAGTGAACAGGCTCTCAAATAGCAACTATCAGATTGACATCATTAGAGTAGTAGTAGCAAAAGAATTAGGCAAATAAGAAAATTTCCCACGCTATCATCAACATGTTACAAGGATTTTTTTCTGAAATTTGAAGTTTGCATTCAAAAATTTTACTCTATATTAGCTATGTGTATTTATATACAATCTTGAAATATGACGACAAATCAACGTATGGATTTTCTCAATAACCTACTGTATTTAGTCAGAAACATTTGTGGATTTTATCCTACAAAGACAAATTTATAGTAATGTTATATTTTATTTTAATATCCTCAAATTTTTCATATGTATTCGATTTCTCTTTTAATTCAAGTAGTTGCCAGAATTTCGTTTTGATGATGTGATCACCACGGCAAACTTCCACGTCAGTGTTACGTCCTTGAGAAATTTTTGCCACGAAAGCCCTACTACTATAGTTCCTTTGGATCAAATTGTAACTGATACGATACGCATATAAATATATAGATGGATAAATATATATTCATTATAGGTACTTACTTCCTTGCATAGATTGCACCTAAACTTGTTATTTTCATATGAAGTAAAATGACTCAAAACCTTTGCAATTGATAAATGTTTGGAAGGTTTCACATTTTCTTTGTTATCCTAAAAGCATAAAAACACTATAAAATCCAATAAAATAGATTTTGTTGAACAGACTCACCTCGTCGTCTTCATCTAATGATCTTTCAAATGCATCTTGTTCGTGGTTTGGTGGGGTTTGTTGCGATGAAACGTGGACAATATTGACATCAATCGATGACAAATCGACATTATCATCGAGATCTTGATTATTACTAACAATAGTAATCGTTGAATTTGTTGATTGAGTTGTACGAGAAAGTACAGGAGAAGTGTAAGGCATTAATCGATTCGATACATTTTTTCTCCTGGCTTTAGGAGTTTGAGATCGTTGTGATAGAGGCTCACGAGAAACAGAATGAGAAGCTCTAGTGGAGCTAGACAACGACGAAGAACGAAGTCGATTATCAGTTGGATTCGAATCAGAATCAAAAGTACGTGGTGGTGTTAATGATGCCATGTTTGGAAAAAATAAAGAAAAAACGATTGAACTAGAGACATCGTTACCGGTTAACCATAATTCTTATGAACCAATCGTATTTAAATCATTCGATATCACGTTACAAAAAATAAAAATTGATAGTTGGCAGTTCTTCAATTACACTATTCAATTATTTTCTTTCGATATCGAGCGCAAATCGACTGAATGGTTTAACTTGCAGAAGCCGAAACACCACTTCATAATAATTTTAATTAGCAGATATATTAATGAATTTGCAATATCTCCATAGTTCAATGGAACTTACTCATGCTAGAGCAGTCATTCAATTCCGCAATGTTGAACATTCCGGAACCAGTTCCGCCCCCGGAATCAGTTCCGTCGATTCCGGAATTCGGTCAAATATGAACACTGTCCGATTCCGGAATTGGTTCATCTGATTCGGGAACTGGTTCATCCGATTCTGGAATTAGTTCCTCCGATTCCGGAACTGCTTCGCCCGATTCCGGCACTGCTTCGTTCGATTCCGGAATTAGTTCGTCCGATTCCCGGAATTCCACGGAATTCAGTCCAATTCCGGAATTAGCTCAATTCCAGAATTAGCTCAATTCCAGAATTAGCTCAATACGGAATCGGTGAGAATTAGACGGAATTCCTAGGAATTCCGTGTGATTCCGTTCAATTCCTGTTCGACCTAATTCCCGGAATTCCGTGTAATTCCGTGTGATTCCGTGTGATTCCGTTCAATTCCTGTTCGACCTAATTCCCGGAATTCCGTACGGGAATTGCATTCGTCACCGAGCTATCAGATATATCAAGTGTCCATTGATCACTCAATTCCGGAATCGCTGGGAATTAGACGGAATTCCGTGTAATTCCGTGTGATTCCGTTCAATTCCTGTTCGACCTAATTCCCGGAATTCCGTACCGGAATTGCATGGTGTGGGTGTTGCCATAAGTGTGGGTGTCAGTGTGGGTGTNGAATGGTTTCGATCTGATTTATCATTTTTTCTTGTACATTCATTATTTCGTTTGGTACGTTTATATTCATATTTTTGTTTTGTTCCATTACATTGAGGTGAATTTCATCTAGTTTTGTTTCGAGTGCATTCAGACGCGTATTGCTGTTGTTATTTGCTTCAGCTAATTTGTGAACCGCTTGTTCAATTGTTCCTTTTTCAGATGACATAATTTCACTTCGCTTATTTATTTATTTATTTTCGATCAGAAGATTGAGGTTTAGTTTGTCAGGGTCGCCATGTAACGATAAGAATGTTTTATCGTGATATCGAACTGTTTTATTTCAATCATCCTTCTCCTTTTATAGATACACTTTCTTTCTCCGGGGCGCGTCACTCAACCGGAGAGAACGAGAAGGAATACGACAAAGAGGAAGATAGAATATACATGACAAAGAGGAAGAGAGAATACACATGACAATGAGGAGAAAGTCGTTATGTACATTGCCTAGGATAGGCCGAGTGCTTATATCGGCACAGGGTCGACCGCAGGTAATCGGTGTCGAGGAACTCTAATCTGGTGTCAGATTTTCAGAATTTATGATCATCAACTTTTTTTTAGTGAAAAAAGTAGTTTTTCGAGAAAATAGTTTTCCTTGTAAAGTTTGATCAGATGCTGTCAGGCTCGAGGGAGTCGAATCGAAGGTCAGTTTTTTGAAGTTTCGCTTTCTACCTTTTTTTAGGGAGAGAAAGAGAGTTTTTGAGGAAAAAAATGACTTCGTTTAAAGTTTGCCCGAAAGTTTTTGACGCAGAGTCATTCGATTTTAAGTGTAGTTTTTCAAAAACATTTTGCCATCGTTTTGATAAACAAAGAGGGTTGCACAGACGTCCATTGCACAGAATGAACACATGAGCTTTTTGAAAAATTAAAATTAAGTGACCAGCAACTGACGATTGACTGGTATCTCGAAAGCGTTTATTAGTAGCACAACGACGTTATTAGTGGTTAGGATCCTAAACAAATAAATAAAGCTGATTGAAATAAGGTAGCGGCTGTCGCTGGATCGAATATTAAATGCTTAATAATCTTTCATAATTCAAGCTAGTTTACAAAACATTAGGAACTATTTAGATCATCTTATTTTTGTGATAGGAATTCTTTATCGGCAAACTTTTTAAGGGTATTATTCGATGTTGTTGATAGTGGTATATATATATCGTATGCTTATATTGGATTCTATTACGAATCGGCTATAGGCACCTTGCGGTGGAGTTGATTCTTAATTTGACAACGGCTATTCGTGCTTGGCGCCCCAGAGGAGCGCTGACGAGCGACTAGCTGCTCACCTGGACATGTCCTTGTTTCATTGCGTACGAAAATTTTATTATTTACACAAACATGATTTTGGAGAATGCTGCACTAAGGTCCTTTTCAACAAACAGTTGAACATAACTAAATGTCTGTATTTTGTGTATAAACACTAAGTCGTTGAAGGCTTTTTTCGAAGTCTTCAGCTTATTCTTGATATGCCAACTTTTATTGTAGCACGAAGAATTTATTCAAACTTTAAACGTAGAATTGTAGATTAGCGCATCTACGAATGTTCGCAAACTGTACAAGTACTCAGGAATCTTGTCTCATTCTTCTCTAAATGGTGAGGAATTTATCGCATATGTAGATGAAACTGGATTAAATTAATCCCACAACTGTTGTTTTCGGGTTTTTTGAAAGTTCTTTTTGTTTTCATCTAATAATTATAGAATGAGGCGAAGCTTTCAATCAATCATGCAGTGTTTAAAAGGATCACGTTCACCGCATATATACAACGAAACTAGCCGCTCAGTTAAAAATCTGTTCTGATTATAAGACTACACGCCTTGGAGAAATTATTGAATAGTTATACGTTGTCTCGATCAGAAAAGTTGAAACAATTTTCGAAAATAGGAGATATCTTGAAGTTCTTCCGAAGACAGGTCTTGAAATAATTGCTCAAGTCGTGTGAAATATTTGAAATTTATATTTGTCGTGATTATCTTAATAAGTTTAGTTTTTCCGGATTGGGAGTGGATTTGATTCAAAAGATGTAAATCTTAGATTTATCTATCTGTGAACCAGTACCCCGGAATGCATATATGCATTAGAGACACAAAACGCAGGGAAATGATATGAACCCGCATGAGTTTGAGAAAAAAAGAGGACAAACCTAACCGAAATCAAGTTAGAAAAAGTCAGTTTGATTTGATCTCTGATTTACTCGTGCAGATTCATGTTAAATATCTAGTTCATAGACCAATTTGAGTTGTAACTTTACTAAAATGGAGTATTTCGATTATAGCTCTCCTGAATGGATATTTTTCTTCACTCTGTTATCAAGCTGATCGAAAGTTTTTGGAAGCATAGCTTGAGCTGTAGCAGATCGGATGCACTTAAATTTACTATCGCCATAAAGTATTAGCAAGTAGTAATTAAATGCTGTTTTCTTGGCGATACTGCCAAGCAAGTTTTCTATTTATGCTCGGTTATCAATCGTGTTTTCCATGGAAATCATTTCGAAGCTATAAAATGTGAAGTTTCTCAGCTAGATAATTTTGGATAGCTACTCACCACATGACTAAATACTTTCAGTAGACGGTTGGCGATGCTAACGTCGCGTTATCTTGTATCTCATCGCCAATTCATCGTTTCGCTAATTGCCGAACGTAGGAATGCGAAAATATTATTTATTGGTGAATGCCACACTAGTAATTCGCCAACGACAAATATAAAATTGGCGAAATTGCATAGATTCGATGAAACAACAATAATGTAGGATATGCCAGCTTTTTACAGTTGGCAATTTTCAATGAAAAGGTTAAAACTTTTTCTAAGCCAAAATTCAACTTACCAAACTTTTGAGAACGTTATTCGATGCATTTTGATGTGCTGCTTCAAATGAGACTATTCTGAAGGAATTATATCTCACTAATCTGACTAAGTTGCCCACAATACGTGAGCATGTTTTTTGAAAATCATATATGATGCCAATTAAAGTTTATTCCAGGATAAAGCACCTTTAAAACTATCACAAGATAGCGTGTAGTCGATAGTATCTTTGGTGAAAAGAATTCAATGATAACTATTATAACTTGGGAGAAAATGAAAATATACTGAAAAGTATTGCAAAAAACATCCAATTTTGATTGAGTACCATTACTTTCAAGTGGGATATCTCGAGAACGACTTCTCCGTTTGAGTTGCAACTTTACACTTATTCCTAGCTCGGATGTAGGTATCTACTGTAAAAATATCCACTAAATCAGTTAGATCGATTGAGCAATGGTGATCGTTACTTAGGTGCGGTGACTCCTCAAACTCGTTGCAGCAGCTAGGATATAGGTCTTGGAAATATTAAGACATAGTTTTCTCTTTTTTCTTGTTGAGTTCATTCATCAGGATTATCTTCATTAGCTTCTGCCGCTTTTTTCTGATCAATAATTTATCTGCAAATAGAAAATAAATGTTGTAGGTATGGTTCGTCGTACCATGATAATTATCGCTTTGCTGCTGGTTTTTGTCGTTCTTTGGAAAGATTTCTTTTCATTTCGCACGATTATTTTATCTGGTTGTGATTTTTATGATCATTTTGATTTTGAGTCGAAAAGTTACAACAAACAGTGTGGTTTGAATTACTGGGGAAGAAGAAAGAATTTCGAAAACAAAGATGATATACGTTTTTTCCCGATTTTGAATAGCATATTAGCTCCGACAAAAGGAACAATTGTCATGATTGAGTTCGGTGCTAATATTGGGCAATTTAGTGAAACGGTGCTTAGCACTCCTCACAATATTCCATTCGTTGTGTATTCACTGGAGCCTGTGACTGCAATATTCAATGTATTAACAAATCGAACGGTCATGTTTGAAAAGCAAAAAGGTGATAAACACTTTCAATACAACATTGCTATTAGCAATCATAACGGGAAAGCACCTATATATTCTGTGAAGGATACTTTGACAGAAGGCGCTTCGCTTGGAAAAGAGCCAAAGTTTAATTTCGTGAAAGTTGGAGACGTGTTAGTTACAACGTTGCCTGATTTCATAAACGAGTATCACATAAAAACTCCAGTTTCGTTTATTAAAATAGATGTGGAAGGTTTTGAGCCAGAAGTCATAATGGGAATGAATTTAAAGACGAACAAGGATAGATTTCCGTTATTCTGTTTTGAAACGGGTGGAACGTGGAGAGATGATCGATCAGTTCTTGCTAAGACGTTCACATTGAAATCATTTGTAGCGATGCTAGATGGTCAAGGATATGATTCTTTTTTTATTGGTTATCCTTACCTATTACCTATAAATGGAGAGTATTGGGACGATTCATTTGATGACTTTACTCGTGCTTCAAATATTTTGGCAGTATTGCGTCACTCGAATCCTTGGAAAAGTCTGTTTATGAAGCTCAGAAATGTCAGTCTTAATTCTTGCAGATGGCAGTAAGTAAACAAAAGAATGGGATTCAACAAGTGAAACCGAAGATCAAATTAATAATTAACCAATACAAGTACTATGTTCACACAATCGAGCTTTCCATTCTTCCAAACAAAGATGCATTAATGAGAAATTATTTAACCAATATCGTTCGAATTTCAGTATCATACACAAAAAGTAGCATTTATATGGAACCGTTTAGGGTTTTACTAAAAATATTTAACTTTTTTAAGCCGCACGTGCTTATGACTAAAACCTCGCAAGTTGTAGATAATCCGATGATTTATTCTTGATGAAAACTGATTCTAAGGGTATGGGAGTGGGTGCTGTTTGGGAAGACAAACACACACACCCAAAATTAAACGTACTTCTTTCGAAGTTGATAATAATATATTTATTTTTGGCTGTAATCGAAAGAGAACTCCTTATACCTAAATTTTCTTTATTATTGATTAGAATTCTAGGAATTCTTTAATGATCCTATTTTATTTTTTATATAAAATTTACATTTTATATACTAATGTAGTATCAGATTCTGAAGAAGCCTGATGAGATCCTTAAGCAAGATCGAAACGTCGTATATACTGCTTTGAATCTATATATTCATTTGAGTATTTAACACACTTACACCCTCAAATAAAGATATTACTTTTGCGAAAAAATGAACTGAAATAACTATTGAAGTCTATGAAGGCAGAAACGACAAGTAATGATGAGACATTTTTCTGCTCTTAACAAAGTTAATTGTTTTTAGTTATTTCGAATAAATTATATGATCATAAATGATGTTCCATGAGGGTGTGGGTGTGGGTATAGTTATGCTTCTTAAAATAGCCATCTATCTACTCATACCAACACTCTCGGTTTTAGAACTAAAACAGATTCAGGAGCGAATCCGGGTTGCAAATTCTCGAATATGAGGCTAACTTTACCTACGCCAACTCATGGAAACAAATTCGACGTCGTTGCGTATTGAATACATTCGGATGAAAAATAGGTGACCACTCACTTCGTCGCAGAAAAATTCTTTTCGTTCTGTTCGTCCCTATCTATTTGTCGCATCTCTATTAATGAATTCTTTTTTTTGTGTATAACCAATGGAAAATTGATGAGTTAATTCCTATGTATTTTGTGCATAATATACACAACATAATGAGGAAACAGATTGAGAGAGAAAATACTCTAAAGAAAAAAGACAAGTAAAGAGAAAAAATGTTCTAAAGAGTAATGTTGGCTGCTATATTTTTTAAGAATTGATGTAGTTGAGATGAGTCGAGGGAGTTGGTCGGTTGAATTTTAATATCAATTTTTGGTTAGATAATCGGAAAACGATCGGGTTTTGGAGCATGGGAGTGTGATGTTGGTGCTGAGAGAAATATGATTAGGGATAAATTGGTATAACAACGAGCTTCATTGATAAATGATTTTTATTTCAATTAATTGATTGGTGTTCAAAACGCTCTTAGCTTTACAATCTCGATTCTGAGATCGAAGAATAAATTTCGTCGTTATTGTTTGCTTTTCAGTACAGATGTAACCTTCTTGGAGCATCATTGCTTTTTCTTTTATAGAAAACAGTTTTTTATTTGAGAGATTTTACGTGAAAAGCAGTGCGCAGTGAAAGTTGAAATTCAGAAGTGAAATGCATTTTTTTTATTTGAGTTCGTCCCATAATGAAGAATGTCGGATCAGTGATATTTTTAGTTTAGATTACACTGAAATTCATGAAGCGAGCGACAAATCTAATTAGTCTTCATTGGCTTTAGCACTGTACATAAAAATAATATTTTTTATTTATCCTTTTACCCAATTAAAATTATATTCTTAGCACAATTAATTATCTATCGTTATTGTACACATCTTGGTTATATACAAAAGAAAATAATTCATTAATAGAGATGCGACAAATAGATAGGGACGAACAGAACGAAAAGAATTTTTCTGCGACGATGTGTACTAGTGCCGAAAAATAAGTAAATGCTTCTCAAATGCTGCCCATGCCATGAGAAGTAGACTAATGTAGTATGTAATTGAATCAACAAATGTCCAAATGATACAATTTGCATAGGTTGAAGGCTGAACAATGCCGGTGTGCAAATATTGAAGAACTTGGGAAAACTCATAAGATAATTGCATCAAATTCACTATAAGTATAATGAAAATGACGTGAAACTCAGTGTTTTTTTCAAATGTTTAGGCGAAGAGAGAAAATAATAACCAACAATAAAATAAGCAATAAAATATAATATTTGACATGTTTGTAAAATGCCATAAGTAATATTTTGTATGTATCTGTGATCGCTAGATGTTTCTGTTGCAGGCATAGTGTCGTCATATTGAGAGTTGTCTCATTTGTATTTTTTGCCATTATTTGTTTCGCTTTATATCACGTGTAAAAGAAACTAACGTTGAGATAACTCTTTCTCTTGTCAAAATAAACGGGATAGTTTTTCTTTTAGTTTGAAAATAAGCGAGATAATTCCAGCTATGCGATAAATGTTAAACAAGGAGATGAAATTATTTGCACACCATGATCACAGTACGCTTGATGTAATTGTTTTTGATGTATCAATAAAGATGCTAATCATGAGTTTCAAATTTTTTCTTTGTGATGAATTCAAGCATATAATTCATCTAGTTTCACATGAATTGTTCGTGTAAAATGAACATTATAATTATCATGTCTACTTTTCAAAACCAAAACAGAGAAATCAAATTGTTTGAAACTGTAATTTTAACTCTTGAGAAACATGCCGGGCTATAATTAGCTTTTATTATAAATGATAATATTTTTTTGTTCTAACGTAAGATTTAACATGATATTTTTCTCAGGATTAAAATGATAATTATAGAATATAAATTTTTATTATTGCGTAACAATGCAAATATTTTAAATATATTTTAGATAGAAATAAAAAACAACTGAAAATGTAGATTGCACTAAAAAGATAATGTACTTCCGCTTATTGTATTACTCAACAGAGACAATGCCACTATTCCTAAGTCGAACTCGTACGGCAGGGAAACTCCGGAAATCACTGGAACGTGGAACCAGTATTCCGGTCGGAAATTTTTGGAATTTTTCCTGTGAATTCCCAGTGATTTCCTGTGCTTTCAGACAGGAACCGATTGGAAAATCACCGGAAGACAACCGGAAATTTTCCGGCCGGAATACTGCTCCCGATTTCCACAATTTTCAGTGTTTTCCTGCAGGATACGGTGTTTTTTTCCCCGCATTTTCCAGCCGGTTCCTGCAATATCCGTTCTCCGGAATCATTGATCTGAGTTGTAGTGGTAACGTTGTTTCACAAGATTTTTCCAAAGGCGAGCCACTTCAAAAGCTTGATCAGCCCAATCTAACATATCCTTCAAGCGTACACTGCTATTATTAATTGCATTAGACTTTTCTATTGACAGAAAAGTTTTATTTTCCAATAGAAGGTTATGTTGAGTATCTGTATTCACTTTTTCATTTTGCCAAAGTCCTTTCCATTTTTTTATTCTACTTTTGTCACAGAGTATATCAACCCATGGTGGATGTGAAGCTGCAATTGCATCATCGAGCACGATTAAATCAACTAATTCCAAAGGATCATATCCTAGATGATACAAATGTACTTGATCATTTGCAACATCATAGGTGAGTTTTCTTGGATATTGTTTTACAATAATATAAGAATTACCGGGATTAGACAACTGGAATGTGTGCCGAGCGGGTTGTTGTGCAATTGGCATGCGTAGAACTGATGTTCCTTCGTATCGAGATAATATTGATTGTAATTTACCACTTGGTACAGACAATAGTTGATTGGTGGGGTGTTCAGCAGATTTGATTGAAGATAATAGTACATCTATGATAGTTGGCAAAATATCCATGGTGGTAAATTGACCATTGAGTTGTTTAGCTTCGAGATGTGGATTGTGTAATATTAAGGGAACTGACAATGCAGACTCCAAAGGCGTACTCAGTAACCCAAGTGTTTCTCTTCCATGATCGTTAAATACATAGCCGTGATCACTCGTGATAACGAAAAGGGTATCGTCGTATAAATGACGTGATACAAAACCATCGATAATTTCTTTTATAAATTTATCAGTAATATGTAAGGCATTGAGATAATTGTTGATGTGGCTCTCATCAATATAATAATAATATTCATCCTGTCGCTGATTATGCGGCATAGGAAAAGGTTCATGCGTTCCAGTGATTAATAAACTCGTCATTAAATGTTTTGTTGGTTGTTCTGCTAAATTTTGATCAATCCATTTCCACAAGAGAGGTAAGATATGTGGATCAGCAGGTCCAAACATACCAAGATCGGATATATATCCTATCTCATGATAAATATTCGAAGCACTCCTTACAGTATCGAATTTCATCTTGTCAATTATTTCACGCTGATGATCAAAATCATCACGTGCTGCCGTAAAAAAGGCTGAACTAAAAGCTGGCTCATTGTTATTCGTTAGAAAAATTTCGCGGAGTAGTTCTGGTAAACATTTTTCATATAATATATTCTCGGGATTTGCTTCTTTGAGAAAATTAACATTGATTGGATAGATACCACAAAAAATACTGAGAAGACTTTTTAATGTATACGATGACGCAACTGATGCAATTGTATGTACAGAATTCGTCCACAAAGAGCTGAGCAGTGGTGTGACAGTTTCCGCAGTTGTATTGAACGTGAAATTCAAGTTGACAGCGTTGGCAAGACTCTCATTTAATGGCACAGCATCGGCTCGAATAGATTCTAGAACTATGATAAAAACATGTTTAATCGGCCGTTTCAAAGTAGCTGATGGACGAGAAATGTCAGCAGCTGGTGCACGGATCAGTTGAGCTACACGATTCAACACAGCTTGTTCCATTTGAATCGGTACCAAAAATATTTTTCTCCAATAATATGTGACTAATTTAGAAAAATATATCAATACCATATTTGATGATAGATTTGTATATTGCTCTGGTAGGCGAAAGAACAGAATAGTCAGTAGATACGTAAAAATAAGACAAGTAGCAAGTATTTTTACAGTTTTGAGATGACCATTTCGTTGATGTTTATGTGCCTGACTTTGACGAAGAACAATCATCCATAATGTTATGCCGAGGAAAATGAACGAGACCAAGAGAGATAAAAACGAGGAAATATGTGATAAATACAAACTGTATGTTGTTGCCAAATTCACCTCAAAGACGATATTCCAATCCAGATTTCGACCTAGGATTATTTTTAGATAAAATCATTTAATTCATTTTTATTGATACTTCAAGAACCATAATCAAATAAACTAACCCCCACCCCCACACATACACATAGAATAGAAGCCCAGTTCTGGGTTTACAATTTTAAGGACATATTAAAAGCCCACCCTGTCTTAAATAAACACAAAACGGGGAATTTAACATATTGAATGGACTACTTTATTGCTTATCCCTGTTTCGCTGTAACTCAATTTATATGCTTCATTTACTTTATTTCGTATGCATTCTAATATTAACAGATACATGAGCCTCTATCGAGAATTGAGAAATATGAGGCATACATATTAATAAATTCTAGCTGTCTAAGAAGTATGGGAGATAAATTTGAGGACAACAATGTCATCCTGTTAAATTTCTTCTTCTTATGAAATTAGGAAGAGTACGAAAGCCGAATGATTAAAATTTTTCTAACTTGACAACATTGTGAGCATATCTCTTTCAATGAAGATAATACTTCTCGAAATGTTGAGCTATGATCGATATCAGTCACGCGAGAGTTCATAAGACTCAAAAAAAGATGCCAATGAATGATGGTGCGGTATCGATTATTATAGCACTTATAAGATCTCGAGTATCTCTGTTTTTAGAAATGAGAGATCTTTATTCTATTGTCAACGGTTTAGTTCTATATTCTTATCTGTTTCGGTAGTTAAAATATGCCGCATTTCATATTTCATATTTGAAGTATGCATAAGCGCTCATGATGAAGTCGTTTGGTAGCACTATATTCGTATATGTCTAATAGAAAGGTTTTCGACTTTTTAAAGCTTGACAATGTCCTAAATCAATACGTCATGCTAACGGCAGTTTTCGTATTATATAAAGTCCCATTAAATGTTGAAGTAGATGAGCGCTTTAATGTAAATACTATTGTAAATCACGCATGACTTTCTTGGTTTGATAGTAGTGAACCGACAAAGAGGTCCTTGCCAATTTATAGTCTCTAGGAAACCATGGCAGTTCTTTTGAAAACTTTTAGACAATTTAAACATTCCGCGTTTAATTTCTGAGCGTTTCTGTGCTTGTAAGCTGATAAAATCCTAGCTGCAATATAGAAAAAGTTGATCGCAATAGAAGCCCACGTCTAGATTTATAATTTTCAAAACAAAATAGAAGCCCAGTGGGCTTTTATTCTGTGGGGGGTTTACTTAAAATATGTTTGTTGGAGCAGAAGTAATTATTGTATAATTTTCTTCTCTTACAGTTCTGGCTCTTTCAACACTTGGTACAGTCACTGCATCAGGTTTCTACAGTGCTGCCGGTTCAGCAAGTGTGCAAGGTGATTATGTTACTGACCGTGCTCAAGGCGGAGGCTTCAACGCCGGTGGAATTGCTCCTCAGTGGATTGAAATCGACCTTCCGAGCGCATACAGTATATATAGTGTGTGCTTGAGTGTTGGCCAAAATCCTAATGGCGCTACACTGCACGAAATCTATATGGGTACTTCGTCAACCACTTTATCACTAGTTACTACCTGGAATAGCTACACATCATCCGGTGAATGGCTCAAAACTACATATAATCCAATGGTAACCGGGATAACTGCTATTCGCGTCAGCACTGTCTCCAGTCCATCGTGGGTGGCCTGGAATAAGTTTCTCATTTATGGAGTCTGACAATATCTGCATACTAGACCTTTCAGATGCTACCCACTATTGGATTTAGCATGTACACCAAAGCTTAGCACTAATATCGCTGTCTATGTTTCTAACACATTTTTAAATTTAGCTGAACATTTTTGAAGCAAAAATAAGTTGTAACTGTTCAGTATCACTAGCACTAGAAATATATAACAGAGATCTCAAGTGAAGAAAACAGCATTGATATCATGATCTTTTCTGATAAGATATTCATCTCTAGAAAGGTTGGTATTCATGTAACGAGGTTGGATAAAAACTAATTGTACTAGTTATAGTTGTTATTGCATCTGATACTTCTGGTCGCTTCGAGCAGAGGGTGTGAGCGTGGATGTCATCGGGTATTGCCACTGACACTCGCATCCGCACCCTCAAGATGCCAATGTTCTCTCTCAATGTGTTTGCAGCCAATCGATTGTATATTCTTTTTGCTCCCCTATCAATTATTATTATTAGCATTATACAAATTATAATAGCTGCACGTTTTAAGTACAATAGGATCTATTCTAAGATATGAAATATTTACAAAGCAGATTTGATGGTACGATAAAATAAAAGTATGACGGAAACAAAACACCAAGAAAACGTTTTATTGATATGTTATATTTCTGTGTTCAAAAACTAAATCAACGAGTCATTTTCAACGCTGCTCCGCGATGAGATTAGACTACTATTGTAAACTTTATTATAACCGTCTTTTAACTATTTTCAATGTTAAAACACGAAGAAAGAGCACAAGAGAGTTACATCTAGCTGAAATAGCAGTCAGTTATCGAGTCTATGAATTTGAAGATCTATCATCGATGTTCCTTTCTTTTCTCATTCGCAACACGCTTATCAATACGAGACAGAATAATAGCGATTGGATTAAAAGAATACTTAAAAAATACACCTGTGGTGAAGAAAACAATTTCATCCTTAAAGAATATTGTTCTGTAATGAAAGAGAAAGCCAATTATACTATTCAAATTTTCGATTAGACGCATTCTTTATGCAGTCGTGCATTATAAAATAAAAATTTTCCAATAAGATTCAATAGACAGGGTTCCTAGGAGAGAAAGAAAAATACATTTTCATCTAGCTTAAAATAATACTGATTTAAACTCCAATGTCGAAACAATAGTGCATTTGTAAGTAGATCAATAAATTTTGAAAAAATATATTCATGAGAAAAATCGTAAAAAAGGACATTTTAATTTATTAGATCCTTGACGTACAAGCACAGACTTTCAAATTTAGTAGGCATGAAAATATTCAAATCGATCCATGTATCCGTTGGGATGAAAACAAAACGGAATTTTCAGGTATGATTATTACAAAATGATTTATACTCAATAAATCCATACGGCCGATCAAACTTATTTTTTGCAGGTCAAATCTACTATCAATAATGATATAGACGTTCATAGAACGGACTTCTCAAAAACAAAACAAAATCATTCAACTAATCCTCATTCTTTGCCATCTACAGATGTATCGTCAGCGAGTAATCAAAAGCAATCGAACCTCTCGTCCAGACTTTCGTCTGCACGAGCACGTACTGCATCACCAACACCCAAGATCACCAGATCATCAACACAAGAGCGTTTCAAGTAAGTAAAACATGATCAGATCCCACTCTGTGTTTACTGCTGTTACACGTGCATTTCGAGCTTTAAGAGCTAGAACGTTCTACAATAGGAGGATATTAAGTTATATGCTTTTCGCTTAAAAGAATTTAGTTCATCACAAATGAAACAAGACATTCGAGAGACTTTCGTTCATAATAAACGATTTAATGTGATGATGTTCATGTTGCATTTTCTTTACTATAGAATATCTAGACGGAAACTATGGCTGATCTATTTTTCAATTATAATTGCAATGTCCCTGTTGCTTGGATTGGCAGTTGACATTTATGCACTCATTCAAAAGATTAATAACGGAACAGGCAAGGCTCCTGTGATTTTAAGTTTTCAAATCTCGGGAAACAATTCTTTTCACGTTACCGATTCACCAATTTTGTTTCTGCTAATTTCCCTTTTTGCGATAGGCTGTACTATAGACGCATTGTGAATTATTATCTGAACTTGACTTCAGACATGTTTTTGTATCTTTGTTATTCCTATTCTCGACAAAAGCAGAATACTAGCAAATATAGGATTGAAAATTTTCTACGGTTCACTCAGTGTGTATTGATTTACATCATTTCTGTTAGAGCATTTTTGATTTTCAAGATCGCATTATTTGAAAATTTTCACCTGTTGATTTTCTGCTTGTCAATGAATCTAAACATTTATCAGCTCAATTACCTGACCGATATCGAACAATTTCTACATATGTAAATTGTTTGTAGTATTTTGATTTGAGAGAATTCGATAGCTCGAAAGTTGACTGTCTACTTAATTATATCCATAACTTATGTAACGGTTTCAAAAATAGTTCCCGGATCCACGTCAACAACAACAGCATTGACTACGACATCAATAATAACTACAACACCAATACCAGGCAAGTATTGCTATCTCTCATCAAACCAGAATTCCAACGGTGAATTTCTTCCTTTCGTAATAATATTTTACATAGAAGAGACTTTAACCCATCGGGTTATCTTCCTCGAATCGTACATAAACGTTTTAATGCACTAAAATCTACTCATACTCATTCAAGTTGGCAATTCCGGAATTTCTATAAAGCAAAGTCCCGAAAAAACAATCGATGTTCAACGAGATAAATTGAAAACGTGAAGAGCATCGTTTTTAGTTGAATTCATTTTTGATCAGAAGGATCCCTGTGGTTCCTTCAGGAACAAGTGACGCGTGTTTGTTTTTCATGAAATAAGTTGAGTATGTATATGTTTTCAGGATTAACACTTACTGGAAATATGAGCTATGGCCTGTATGAGAGGACAGCATCTTTACTTACCAGTGGAAAAGTTTTAATCGCAGGCGGATCCAATGGCAGTCCACTAAAAACTGCTGAACTGTACGATCCATCAACAGGAACATGGGCATTGACTGGAAGTATGGTTTATAATCGATATTATCATAAAGCATGTTTATTAGCCAATGGGAAAGTTTTAGTGCCAGGTGGATGGAATGGCGTTCATATATTTACTACTGAATTATATGATCCATCAACAGGAACGTGGTCATTCACTGGAAATTTGACTTACGGCCGGTACTATAATACAGCATCTTTGTTACCAAACGGAAAAGTTTTAGTTGCAGGTGGATCTAATGGCGGTGCACTAAATGCTGCTGAATTATATGATCCATCGACGGGAACATGGACACTGACTGGAAATATGATTTCTTCTCGGTACTTTCACACAGCAACTGTGCTTCAAACTGGCAAAGTGCTAGTGGCAGGTGGATCCAATGGTGGTTATTTAAATACTGCTGAACTATACGATCCATCAACAGGGTTATGGACACTTACTGGAAGTATGAGCTACAGCCGATATGAGCACATAGCATCCTTGTTAGCCAACGGAAAAGTTTTAGTCGCAGGCGGATTTAATGGCGCCTCATTGCCTACTGCTGAATTATATGACCCATCAATAGGAACATGGACACTAACCGGAAGCATGAGCTATTCACGCTTTTTTCACACGGCATCTGTATTAGCCAATGGAAAAGTGTTTGTTGCAGGTGGATCTAATGGCGTCGATTTAAATACAGCTGAACTGTATGATCCATCGACAGGATCATGGACACTCACTAGCAATATGAGTCATACTCGATCTTATCTTGCATCATCTTTATTAACTGACGGAAGGGTGTTGATTGCATGTGGAAATCTTGGAAGTAGCTCTTCAGAGTTGTACCAACCATAGAAAATAAATCAAGAATCAATTTTTCTATGAGAACTATTTACCAATAGAATTACTTTAATTAGTTACTGATTGCATGTCTTTCTTTTCATCAATCATGAAACAATTCTATCTAACAATATGTTTCCTCGTAACCATGTAATTAAATCTTTCATTTCTATTCAACACAATTCTTTACGGTGTGAGTGTGAGTGTGGGTGTGGGCTTGATTTTTCTCCTTCATACACCCATACCCTAACGAATGAGA
The DNA here is from genome assembly GCA_905331475.1 of Rotaria socialis. NCBI lineage: Eukaryota > Metazoa > Rotifera > Eurotatoria > Philodinida > Philodinidae > Rotaria > Rotaria socialis. The sequence goes on from CAJNYU010003575.1 coordinate 59,339, forward strand.
CAGAAGTATGATTATTAACAAGTTGTTAATAAGTTTTGAATAAATAATAATAATTACAATCGTGAAAAATATTCTCGAACATTTGAATTTATTTACTTCTAATTACTCAATATAGCATCTTGACATTATCTACATCTAAATTTTGTAAAATACAATCAATAATTAGAGCATATGCTGAAATAAAGATCACAGAAAGAGATAAAAGTAGCGATAGATATTCTTTCGAAAGACATCCAATCCAATTCATGAACATAATACTAATTTGAACATTTAGAATGAAGCCAATAACTATACAGATTTGCATTGTTGGTGGTGATAATGGTGATAATATCCATAGAAGAAGTAGATTGTCATGAACAAAATCATCATCGCCCAAGCCTATGTAACCTTGAGTCTCATCTATTTCATCTTCAATGTCATGAGTATAATAACAAAAAGTCGAAAATTTTTAAAATATCGACACTCTATAATTCATAGAAGTATTTTTCGTCATATTACAGAATCGACCATGAATGTGCAAACATTGGAAACTATATAAAAAAAAAGACAAATATTTAACAATATATACTCGCAGAAATGAAATCTGCATTTCCACTATAAGCATGAGAAACAAATATTTTAAGATCCCGTTTCCTCAATTACATGAAAAGGCTATGGTAAAATTTTCAGTCCCATACGAATTCAATGATTTCAAAAGAAAAGATCCTTGGCTATTACCTATTAATATCCCAATTCTTACTATTTCTATCGAAATATATTGATAGTTACTTACATATCATCAAAAGAATGAAAACATGTTAGAACAAAATGAATTAAAGGATAATAACGAAGTAAGATTTCCTAAAACGTGAATGCTTTAATAGCCATTAATATACATATTGATGCTTGATAAAGAATTAGAAAAGCGCGATAACAGTGTATGAGAAACCCATTGAAATATAAGATAGCTGAATTGTCATGCACGAAAACAAACAGTAAATATATCTATTGAATACCAGCAATGAAAAATAATGCACCATCGAGCGAACAATCATGCATTAGATATCACTAATAATCCTAATGCTAATCGGGATATTATTTTAGAACCATAATACCGTATCGGTGCTATGAAGAAAAAACAGCAATACGCCAAGAGTGACATACTGCAGTTGTCATCTCTACCTTGCGGAATTAAATCGGATATAGTAAAGAAAATTTTATTTTGCAAAACTACATAGCTCGTTCATTCATAAAGGAGACCAAGAATAAGTGAATGTAATGGTAATTATCAACAACGAAATATTGAAAGAGCGAATTGTTAGCTTGTTTCTGATTTAAGACGGTCTGCAATGTAAATGTGATCAATAAGCTGAAACTAATTACAGATTCTTATAATTTTTGTAATCATTTCAGAAGTTAATAATTTACGGTAAGATGATTTGTATTTGCTGATATTCTTCACATAACTGTAACACGCTTTCAATGGAAGAGAAGAAGTTAGTTAGGCATCATTCTGTTCTATGGATGGCCATAGCCGATGAACGTATCTTGATGTCATTGTATTGTAGTGCTATTCCTTTGTGTAAAATACTTCTTACGCAAAAAATTAATTTATAGTTGGATATACATTCTGATTTACTAGCTATATCTTCATCATTACTTTAAAAAAAATATTTCAATGCGTGGCAATAAAAATCTATTGTTGTCCCTAATTTTTTCTAGGGTTAACCATTGAGATCCCTCGCTTCTATGGCACTCCATCTATGGCCAGAGTACATATTAGACTTAGTATAAAAGTTCCTTTTGCTTGACAGCCATGCCAGTTTTTCAGTAGATTACTGTATAAAAATCGAAGGTTTCTACCGAGTACCTTGGATAGTGTGAAATATAGCCAAGAAGAAACTTTTTGAAAGCATAATCAACTAAAATCTTTGGAAAAGATTGTTTTTCTTTTTACTCTGACTTAGAAACTTCTGCCAATCAGAAGATACATGCTACTCGTTCAAGCAGTCAGAAATAAATTATTAATGGACTACAACAATCACTATGTGTTTTTTAACAGTTAATATAATTTTGACTTTAGCATAGTTATAATGAATGAAAAAATAACTGCATTAAAATGCTCAAATTCGTACACGGCAAAACACTTTATTCTAATGAAGGCACATCATTGACTGCATTTGTTGTTGATGTATAAACATTCAGAATGTTTCCCTTGTTGGTATTTCCTAGAATCCGCTTAAATTTTTCTTAAGTTGATCAGTGCTCTTCGAAACTTCAGTCACGTTATCGTGCGCGAAAGAATTCAGTTTTCATTTGCTAAAGTTTCTATTCATATTCGTCTACATATCAAATGTAGACGTGATTTTATTTCGGTGGCACTGAAAATCTCTCCGTTTTGTGTTCTAATAATTGACAACGATACAAAATAGAATATTCCAATAGTTTTAACATTCTTAAATTTTATATCAATGAATTGGTCAAAATGAGTCATTTTCTTTTCAAGCCTTTCATTTCTGTAACTAGCAGTACCATGGCACGGAACGATATTGATCAATAAAAAAAGAAGCTTTTCCCTTTTTCTTTTATTTAATGAACGAAAGCTTTAGCAGAAAGACTTGAACATGAAGAAATCGTTGCTGACCGAGGAATTTGTGGCGTTGGAAATGGTAAACCATACAGAGCGAATCTAGTACGTGCTCGACCACCATCATTCCGACGTCTTGCAAATGGATATGATATAGACGACGGTGTAAAATTATGAAATGCTCGTATAGTTTTTGTTACTCTTCGTTTGATAATAGATGGCGATCGACGTATTATTCGATGTAATAATTTTTGATCTTGAGTTAGTCTACTTTGCCGTTCGTTTCCGTAAAAAAGACGACGATAGTTAGGCGATGGTGTTGGTGTACTAATTAAATTTTCATAAGGATCATAACGATGTTTTCTCTCGTGTTCTTTTGCTATAGTGTATACACGATAGAAATGAAAGGAAATCATAAGAATATTTTTTGAAACAAAAAGTATTATTGATGGTTTACTACATCGAACTTTAGTAGCTAATAATAGTCGATAAATGAGCAAGAGACCATCGTGAACAAATATAGACTAGTAAAAGAAATAAAAAATAAACGAATATTATCTTAGATAATTTTTGTTTAATACAATGACTCACTCGAAAAAGAGGAAATACAAGTTGACGTTTAAAAAAACTCAATGGACTTGATAATTTTCTCGATTGATAATAGAATTGATCTTCATTCGAAGATGATATTAATCCATCAGTATCAATAAATGCCATTTCAAATAGACCAATCGTAAGAAGAAAAAGACCAATATACATCCAAACGCGTTCGATGATAACATCATGATATTGTAATGAATGTGAAACAGATAATAGATCAGCTACATTAATGAGAGTAACAACTAAAACAATTCCACTTTTTTCTACTGTCATATATTGATGACTTATAAGGAAACGACTTATTGATAAAACAACAAACAATGTTTCTTGCATAATATCCAGCCAATTTTGCTCTTCCATATAGTACCACGCCTAAATGGAAATAAAATGAAAGTTTCTTATTTTTACATTTTTATATTACTTTATCGTCGCATTCAATATGTCGAATAGAAAGAATAAGTGGTGTAGTAGTTGGTAATACGCGTTGGATCAGTGGTGATATCGATGAAATAAATGTACTCTTCGAAAGATCACTTCCTTGTCGACTCTGAATCAATGGTGCAGTTGGCCGAACATTCAGTTTCGTTTCAGCAAGACGAAATAATTTTCTATTAGCTGTTTCAACATGAATTATCCAAATCGACGGTGTTGAACATGTCAAATAGAAGATGATACAAAAAGCAACACTGAAAGTATTCGAAAGAAAATTATAGATCTTTTTGTTTGCTTTTAAATTTGTTCACACTTTTTAAACTCCCGTCCATTTCGTAGCCAAAGAACAACGACAGTTTCGACAAGTAAAAATCCAAGGCCAACAACTATCACCCAACAATATTGATTATCATTGGTTTCAACAACACGCCATGTACAAAATAATCCATGAGCTATCAGCAGCACTCGCACCAAGAGCGACTTGACAATGGTCAGGCCGTGCATTCATTCGGCCATTATCTATCTTATTTGTTTTCTATGACAATGTCTTTTGAAATGAACGAAAATAAAAAATACAACGCAAAAAAGTAACAAGAATGAAATAGTTTCGTCGACGAATAATTAATACCGACTAAGCCTTACTTTTATCTTTCCGTTGGAGGTTGGACCAATACATTGAATAGTATGTTATTCTATTCATTGATCAATGTTGGTATGTTCTTATTATTTTCTTCCTTAGATCAACATTTATTGCATTAAAAACACGATCATCGTGTTCACATCATCAGTTTAAAATTTTCATGAAATATATTTCATCACAAAACGACTTGGTTAAATTTTAATGATTATGCATACATACATACATAGTTCAGGTATGTAAATAGATAAGAACAAAAAACAAAGAAAAAGAAAAAATGTTTTCTGGATTTGTTTATTTTGCCTTGATTTATCGTATAATAAAAGAAAATACTTTATAGTATAATAATTGTCACGTTTGTTTTTCTCCCGTTTGAATATCTATTTGTAAATCATTTTTATATTAGTTTAAATGAACTGTAACTTTTGTATTTTTATTGATAACTACTATTTGTGTGAGTTTATGTTTTGTTATGATAACAACGTTAACTATTTCCAGAAAGAACAGAATTGATTAAGAAAAGTACAGATAAAAGAAGAAATAATTTCTTCTTATTTGAGAAAATTTAGAATATAAATACGCGTATTTGAATTAAAGTTTAACAACTTGTTTTCTCTTCAATGATAAATCAACCATTCGAATTGATACATTGGATTTCTGTGATACTCTATTCGACGGTGGTTCCGATTCAAATACGCTATCACTTTCATATGTATCATTTGACATACCTAAATCAGAGAATAAATCATCATTATCAGTATCAGTATCTAAATCGTCCAGTGTTTTTAAATAATGGGCCACTTTTTGCGCACTAAATTGTGTTGCTACATGAAGAGGAGTATAATCATTCGGATCACGAGCATATGGATCAGCGCCATGTTGTATTAAGTAATGAACAAGTTCATAATCATCAGCTGGCCCACATGCCAAATGTAATGGTGTCCAACCATGTTTGTCTCTTCCTTTTAAACTGACATTTTTTTCTACAAGATATTTAGCAAGTGCAGCATCACCATTGTCACATGCAATATGTAGCAATGAACGATTATCACCATCGAGCATATGTATATTAGCGCCATTAGCTAAAAGTACTTCGAGAATATCTATAAGAAAACAAAAAACAAACCTTGAAAATACAATTGAAAAAATGAGTAGAAAATAACAAATAATAACCTCGTCTTTTTGATTTAACAGCATCGTGAAGTAATGTCCAACCTGAGTTATCTCTTCGATTAACGTCTGCATGCTTTTTAATTAATAAATTCATTTTTTCTAAACAATCAATACCACAACCAACAACAAACATCATTGGTGTTGCGCCATTTTTATCTTCTACATCCGGTTCGCTTATATAATCCATTAGTGTTTCGAGCATTTCCGAACTTTCTGCCCATGCTGCAAAATGTAATGGTGTTCGTCGAGAATAATCAACTGGCTGTCGAAGATAATCTTCAACATCTCGATGATTCAATTGAGTAAGTATGTTTCGTAGATTTTCGATACGATTATCATCGATTGCTTCCATTATTTTACTACATTTATCAATATCTCGCACTTTACCTGGCATTAAACAATAATAGGCGTTGGAGACCAGTTCACGTGCTCGTTTAAATAGCATTCAGCTCACTGGTAGGATGTGTGCTGTACGCCAAAAAAGATAAAAAAAGTAAATAAAAAAATAAGAAAATGAGAGCGAATAACGAAATGCTATGCTTCAATGATTTCCCAATACTTGCACACAAATATACATAGAGAGACTACGACAGAAAAAATAAATAAATAAGAAAAAAATGCATATTAATGTGCCATCGTGGGTCTCACCTTCGTTTCTCCTCTTACCTTTCGTCATTCGATGCATAGACAACAATCTAACATTGATTGATTTTAAAAGAGAAACATATCTCTATATTATCACTCATAAAATTATTAATATTTTTTTCTACCCTTTTAATGTAACATGTGTCTAAAACAAGTAATGTTGGCAATAACAAATACCCCTGATATACTTCGTATATAATACCAGCAAGTGTATGAAATAACATTTCAAATTATATATCAATCTGAATGGTTCAAAAAATAATTTTTGCATTGTGCTATTGGATAATTCTAAAGTTAGCATCGATGAAATTCGAACTATTAAAATAAAATTCTTATACATAAACTATAGCTCATGTTCCATGAACATTGTCATACGTATAATTGATGCTATAGCCAATGGTTTACGTAGGTTAGCTAGAACAGATCTGTTCAATATCAAGTATACGTAAAATTAAAGTTGCCGAATGTTTTGAAGTGTGCCTCCTCTTGGCATTTGACAACTACTCAACAAATAATACTAAGTTCATCGAGTTTCTACGATAGTTTGTTGAGAAAAATATTGTTTTATATTCGGCTTTATTCCAGAACAATAGCAGAAAGTCAGACATGTTTTGAATTTTTCTCGCAGTATAAATAATCGATATCATTTTTATCATTTCAAGTATATTCTTTGATGACTAATTATATTTTCTTTTCGTCGTCTCAATTTTGTTTGACATTGTTTGAAGAATACAAAGTTTTTCAACAAATATTTTCTTTTGACATCAGAACGTCATTTTGTGTCAAAAGAAGAACATCGACAACAACGGTCCAGTAATGGTGATAGTCTTCTTTGCTAATTGGTTGTTGATGCAGATTATGTTTAAAACAATAACTAGTATGACATATTCATGCTCATCGAATTCAACATGTGGTTGTTCATTAGATTCAGCTATTGTAACGAAAATAATTGGTGGTGAAGAGGCTATGAAGAATAGTTGGGGTTGGGCGGTTTCTATACGGATACACAATAATCATATATGTGGTGGATCATTGATATCATCTGAATTAGTTTTAACAGCTGCACATTGTATTGTTTTAGTAAAGACAATATCAAGTCTTAGTGTTACGGCTGGTTCAAAATATTTGTCAATGATAAATCAACAACGATCGGTTTCACAAGCTTTTATTCCTTTTAATTATGACTCAACGACCTATACGAATGATATAGCTATCATTCTTTTATCATCACCATTCGATATGAATGATCGTTCGTTGGCATTTATTTGTCTACCACCATCAATAGAAAATTATCCACCGGATGATATGACAGTTATTGCTATTGGTTGGGGTGTTTTGTCAACAACAGAAAAAACTTCATCAGATACTCTTCAACAAGTAACCTTGAAAACTATTTCGAATGGAATATCAGCTTGTCACATATCCGTTTATAATGAAAATGTTCAAATTTGTGCTGGTGTTCAAGGCGGTGGAAAAGGCATGAAAAAGGAAAAAATATTGATTTTTATATTAGATAACATTTGTTGTTTTCAATTAGATACATGCCGTGGTGACAGTGGAGGTCCGTTGATGATGTTTTCTAATCAACGCTGGTATATCGTTGGTATTACAAGTTATGGTAATGGATGTGCGTCACCTTATTACCCGGGCATTTATACACGAGCATCAGTCTACAGAAAAGATATAGGTTGTTTTTTAAAAAATGAAACATCCTGTATAAAAAAAAAATTTCTTGTTAGAAACTCGGTTTCATCTTGTTCTATGAATTATCTATTAATTAGCTTATTCTTCATTCTAATCAAGATTATAAACTACCAATGATTTATTTTTATAATTATCAATTTATCCTTCTAAATATAATCAATAATACAAGGCTAAATAATCTCTTGACTGCATGTTATAATCTGTTTCGAGATCGAAACTCAACGAATAACTAATTAAGTGCGAATGCGTATGCAGAGTGATATGAGCCTATCATCAATTCGATTTCTAACACTGAAATGATTGAACTTTTATTATGTTGGATTCTAGCTATGAAAAAGAAATGAATTAATAGTATAAACAATACGATTATTTCAGTTATACATATATGAGTTTCAATGAGTATCTCTTTTTTTTCTTCTGTCATATATTCTCGTTATTGAATTGATGACCAGTCAAACGCCACTTTCATTCTTGGATATAAATATTATCATAAATATATAAGCTATAGATTTAGAACTAAACTATTTTAAATATCGTTTATATGATGAATTGAATTATTTTTACTCAGTTAAATGAATGAGAAGTACTTGTTAGTGATTGCGTTAAGTTTCATTCCTATTTAAAAATATTTAAAAACCTGTGACACAATTCAAAAGTTTTTGAAGTAAAAATGATGCCATCGTCAATATGAAATATGCCGTTTTGGTAAATATTTACAATGCAAACGAATGCATGTATTACATGTAAATAGATACAATCGAATTCTACTCTAATAATGTGGAAAGGAATGTGGACTTTTATTTTACTGAAGGCGACTAAGATGTAAACGTGTGCTCAACAAGCACAATTATTTTCATCCGATCATTTATCTTTTCGTTCGTGATATTATCACTTACTTCGCTGTATCGAGGAAAAATGAAGCTGTAATGATCAAAATCAGGGGAAAACGTTAATGAGTTTATTTTTAAAAAAAAATTCTTTTCAATGAGAATATATTCTTGAAAACTCAAATGAGACCTTTTCACGATAGCGACATCTATGGGAAAAGTAAATTGTAAACTAAATAATCATATAGGAAGTCGTCTTTGATGATCTGACATCAGAGAGTTCCAACTCTTGTATCATCTTACATGTTGACAGAGGCATTCTAATATTCATGTAATATTATATGATCGGATCAGAACCTTGCCTAGAGGTATTATTCTAGAAAAAATTAGTCAGTGAACCGTACATTCATTAATGGAAGTAGCCAACAGAAGATATCTTTATCTAATACTAGGTTACATTACATGCATGAGGAACTTCTTCGATGATGAAAACAAGAAAGTATTTTTACACATAAAAGAATCAGTATTTTAAATCACCTTTCCGGTATTCAATTCTGAGACAGAAAGTTTGTACTCAACTGACCTGATTAAATAAATTTAAACATTGCCTATTTGTTTTTTGATTTCAATTGGAAGACAATACACCGATGTAAAAAACATAAGCTCCTGTAAATAATGCAAAAAAAATGATTTCTTGTCACTCTCATCAGCTTCATTTTCGCTAACACTTGCCTATTGAATCATTTTATTTAAAAATTAGAAATCTTAACATGATCATACACTAAAACATTTTAATAATAACCTGTATTCGATAAATGACTAATGATTTTGCCTTCTAGCTTTGTAATTATTATCATTGGATTAGTAAATAAAATTGATTTATCGATTGAAATTCGAATGAGTATTTATTATTTATACATTTCCGATTGCAAAAATAAGAATCGTATATACAAATTAGATTTAGAATGCAATCCCTGTGAAGAAAATAGGTGTATTAAATTTGTTTTTACTAAAAATTGAAAGACCAAGCACATTTAATATCGATTGATAATAGAATAAATTAGTAAAATAATTGGTATTGAAATCCTATTGAGAATAAACGACATATGCTTAGCACTATTAACAGTTTTATTTATCCATGATTGAAAAGCTGCAACTCGTGTATAAATTCCAGGAAGATTTCGCTGTGCACATCCAATACCATTTGAAGTTATTCCGACTTGTTCCCAAACATTATTCGAAGTAAACATTAATAATGGACCTCCACTATCGCCTTGACAAGTATCTATTAGAAAACAAAAATAATCACAAGACATACATAAACATTTCTAGAAACTTACCTTTACCACCTTGAGGCATTATTCCAGCACACATTTGTGTATATGAATCAACACTACGTACAAATCGGCAGTAAGTACTAGTTGCAGCTACTGATTTGATTGTTACTTGTTGAAGTATAGAAGACACTTGATTACTTCCTAGTACTGTATAGCCCCAACCAATAGCAATAAGCTACAAAGAAAAACAGGTATAAATTTCAGTTGACAACATAAGTAATCGTATTTATTTTGTTTCATATTACATCAGTATCAGGTGGTGGGTACTCTTCACTAGCAAGTACAATCGATGATACATTTGGTAAACAAACAATATCAACGCCAACTTGATCAAAATTCACTAAAGACGATAATTTAAGGATAGATATATCATTGACATAATTAGTTGAAGAATAATTCGGATGAATATAGATTTTTGAAACAGAATGTACTTGAGCTGGTCCATATAAATATATGGATCCTACATAGACAAGAATGGAAGCAGCCGATGCTAATCGTATAGTGCAATGAGCAGCAGTAAGAATATGTGATCGAGATATAATTGAGCCACCACAAAAATGTGAACCACTGGATGAATAACGTAGAGATGCAGCCCACCCCCATGTTTGATCGGCAGCTGGTTCTCCTCCGATAATTTTTGTTAGCAACGTTGGACTAGCTGAACATCCACACGGACTAGTTAATGAACAATTGTATAGTGTTTGACTCGATACATGTTTTAAAATGATTTCAAGTAAGAGAAAAACTATGCACAATTCAAGTAGTCTAGTCATCATACAATGCAACAGTTAAAAAACTATCACTGAGACAGAGTAAACAGAAAAGAAAAAAAACATGAGAAACTGTAAAAATAGAAATGTTGTTATGTCAACGTGAAGCTGCTCAACTTATGTTTTTGCCTATTCTATTTTCTTGTGTTAGTCATTAACTATTTTTTTTTCTGTTTTCCACTTTTTAGAAGAAAAAAAGCAATGTCTTCGAATAGAAAAGCAAAAGAAGTAATCATCATTGAAAATAGAAAAAAAGAAGAAACGTCCATTGATGCATTCAGAACATTTTTTTCCTCTTGTAAATTCCACGAGAAACGCATTAGATGAGTTGCTTTTTCTTTTTACCTATCCACATAATGATTTCCAACAGAGAAAAAAAAGTAACATTAATCAAATTAAGTGGCTTTTTATGCGTCAAAAATAACTTTCTCTTACTCAATCAAGTAATTATCACAGTAAATGCTTACGAAACGAAATTATTTCTTGTCTGATTTTCTCCTGCCTTAGAATTCATGTGAAATTCTTAAACGAAATAGGACTTCAAACAAATTGATATCCTAGCCATGCAATATCAATATTTAAATTAAATAAATTTTTTCTTTAAACAAGGAAAATATTTAATAAATGATTTTGTTCATGTCATCAAAATATGATGATTTTTCATTTTATCTGTAATATGGTTCTGTAATAAATCGAACTATTTTCTGGATATCGATTAAAGGTATACTTTTTCGATGTGAATATTTTTTGATGATACAGGTAGAAAGAGCAACCGTTTTTATTGGTGGATGCCAATTATTATTTTCTCGAAAAAAAATTAAAGTGAAGAACTGTGTATTTGATGTACGGTAAAAAATACGACGATTTATAACATTTTTATGTTTGCAGTTTGATAATTTTCAATGCTACAACACAACACCGTCTATTTTGTTCTCATTCGTCATTTCAATTTTCAAAACGCATGAAGCTCGATATATGATTAAGGCGTACACATCATCTGTTTTTCTTATGAAAACGTCAGTAATTTATGAGATATGAGTATTTTTGTGTGAATCGAACAATGTTTTCTAATAAATTTTTAAGAAATATTTCATTTAGAATTGTTAAATGTTTTCAGTACTCTGCTTTGCATGTAATTTAAATTTTCAGCGAAACGACCACTAACAATTATTTTATGTCTGTATTTGTTGAGTTGAGATCAACAAAAAAAGATAGCGTTACACTGTACTGTTTCAATCACAACGAGTTAAATTGCTTTGACGACGTCAATGTGAGCTATTGAAAGAATAATGTTCTATAAAGTACTTCAGCAAACATCTGCCAAACTTTGGCCTTTCATAAAAACGATAGACATCAATGACGGATACCCTTTGAAATTGCCTGACATAGTTCGATGGACTTGATTTTGATATTAAGTAGATGGAGTTGTCGATCATATGTACACGCAGAGCGACGATTGGAGAATCATTGTGATGCAATAAAAAACGCCATCGTCAACATGACACCGTCACGTTCGATTAATCATCAAATACAAGAGGAAATGCTTCTTCTTTATTCACTTCTTACTTTGCATGGCTTCGGTACTTCGTCTTCGTATTTTAGCTTTCGGTGCCTCATTAACAGAGGGTTACTATTCCGATGGTCTTTCATTTCATCCATATACTATTCGTCTTTCACAACTTCTTAATTCATCCAATAAAATCGTTGAAGTCGATAATGCAGGCCTAAGCGGTGAAGCAGTTTTAAGTAGTACAATGTTGCCAAGACTAAAGAAATTATTATCATCGACAACAAATAAATATGATTGGGTACTTATTTTAGCTGGTACAAATGATACAATGCGTGATCAAGTGAAAGCAAATTTAGTCTTTGATGGTTATAAATTATTAATTAATGAATGTCATAAACATGGAGCTCGAGTACTCAGCATGACTTTGCCTGAAACTACCTGTCCAAGAGAATCACCATTTGACAAAGAACGACAAGAATTTAATCGAATCATTCGAGAAGAACTCGCACCCAAAGCTAATGATAATGACAATATAGTAGTTCTTGATGTTGACCGACTTGTACCACTACATTCACTTTCTAATCACGAACGTGAACTGACTTGGGATGATGAATTACATTTAACACCGAAAGGTTACGATCAATTAGGACAATTAATTTACGAAACACTTAATCCTCACTTATTATAAGTTAATCTTCTGCTTGAATTTTAAAATGAAATGTAACGCCTGTGATACTAAAGAAATTGTTAAATTCAATTAAAAAGAAACAGGATAAACAGAAACCTAAAGAAATCGTCTGATTCTCTACTTATTTCTTTTCTACTGTTTTTTTTATAATCCAAAAAACAATTGAGCATAGTTTTATTTGCATTAAACTCGCGTTTCTTTTAAAAAGTTAATTATTCAGGTTGTATTTGTTACTCCAAACGAAATTTCTCGATGTCTAAACATTCAGTGCCTGCCCATAAAATTCAAGCGAGGCAAATAAGCATGCATACAAAACATGATTCAGAAAGTCATGAACATAGCTACATAACGGTTAGTGACTTGATTACATCAAAGAAAACTTATTAAACTGTACCAAATAGATTCTATATTGTAGCCTAGATTCCAACGAATAAGCAGTAGGTTTGATACAGTGTCATCAGATGGTATGAATGCACCAAAAAGAAACGTTGAACCATCACAGATAACTTTTGAAGTAGCATCAGGACCTGACTTATCGAAAAGGTACTTATATATATATATATATAGAGCAGGAAACTCTTTTTATTAAGATTAAATTTTGTTCATACTTAATTTTAGATCATTTTCTTTCAGTCAAAGAGATGTCATTCTTATTACTTTGGGTGTTTTACTTGCTCTTGGCGCTTCAATTACTGCAATCGCTCTTGCTATTAAATATCGAACATAACTTAGTAACTATTGAATATAAGTCGATTATAATAAATTTTTAAAATGAAGAATAAATTATACATATACGCTTCAAGCCTTATGAATATTTTACGTGTATGGTAAAGCTTGCTCTTATATACAATTTTGTTTTGGGGAAAACTTTGAACAAAATGTTATAACTCAGATGGAGGTTCATCTCATCTAATTGTTTGAGTCGAATTATAGTGTGGGGATTGACACTCGATCCGTATTATTGCTTTAGTCTATAAAGCACTTCGGCATTATATTTCTAAAAAATGAAGTTACCTGACGATGAAAAATTGTATGCAATTGGAAAAAAGTCTTTTTTTCACGCGTAAACAAAGCTTCACTTGCGTGGATTTGCTGGAGGTAATATGCCGAAACTAAAAATAATTTCAAATATTTGTCAGTCATCTCAAACAAATCGAGCAACGAAATTGAGTTCAATAGTAACGTGACAAAAACTATTTATTGAGTAAGCTACTAAGGTACTTCTACACTTCTATGAACAAAATTTTCAGGACCTTTCAGAGCAATATAAAATGTATTGACGTCACGCAGACATACATAGCTTCTTTATATAAACCTATTGAAAATAAATAAAGCCAAATAATATTTCTAGGTGGCAATAATGTTCTATAGAATCATTCAGTAAATAGAAAAAGTTCATCATCATGATATTCAGACATTTAAAAATTTGATTACAAAAAAATAATATGCTTACTTCTCAACGCTTTCTCTGTATTCATTCACATCAATTTTATTTTTAATAAAATTGTCATAAGATAATTATTTTTCATAAATTGTGCTTACTGTAATACGCGATTTGACTAAAAACAAGCGACAGCATACACACATATCATTCTAATGGAAGGATTTCATTAATATTTTCATCATCGATCATCACATGAGAAAAGAACTGAATAAATAACTTGCTAAAACTCTAGATAGCAAGATCATTTTCTACCATACACAAAATGAAGTGGCTCTACTTATTCTCAGTTTTTATTGTTATTACAATCAGTTGTAATGCTCTGATATGTTCGGACGCTGAAATATCTTTTGTCGTATCATTGAAAAACTTTTCGTTGGATGAATTCATCAGTTTGATAAATCTTCGTGTCTCTACGAATGGTCACAAAAAATGCCTTGTGGATATTCAAGTTAATTATGCACAAAAAATCTTGATTGTTTTATTCGGCAGTGGCATCAGTTCAAGTAGTCTTACTACGAATAGACAAATTTATATGGACACGTATCTAGCATTGGCTCAAGATGACATATATATAAAATCGCATAATGTTATAATAAATCATGTTCAATTTGCATGCAATACAAATGATTGTAACCATCAATTTTTGCTTCGACATCTCGAATGGTTAGTGAAAATGGAATACAACGATTTAGTATCAAACATAAGTCCGTTACTAATTAAAAAAAATGAAATAATAGGTAAGAAAATCATCATTGATTGAGCTTCACAATGAAATGAATGCTTGTTAGATAGAAGACTTTTAACTTTTAGCAAATACGGTTTATCAACAGGGGGGGGGGAGCCCCCCCCCAAACTTTGGAAATTTTTGTTTCAATTTTACTCTGATTTGAAGAAAATAGAAGAGATTTTTATTGATTTATTCCGATTTTGAAAAAAACCTCCCGTTTTCAAGTAACCTCCCCCTATATTTTTATTACTTCGCGCCGTCCCTGTTTGTCAAGATCTTTCTCAAACTTTCGTTTCATAGTAACTTTTGATTGTCGTTGAAGTCTTCAAAATATATAATATACCAAACTTTCTTGATCTATAGATAGATGCGTATCGGGTAAACAAAATAAAATTCAATCGTGTCCAAATGGCCTATGTTATTTGGAATATTCAATGTCAACTGATAAAACAAAATACGATTGTGAGAGTGGCTCAGATATGCAGCCTGCGCTTCATCTTGTTACTTATTTTACAGCTCAAGATTATAAATATCAAGAACGAATGGCAAAAGTTAATTTTACAATCAGCTATTGGTGTCGATCAGATGGATGTAATGATGAAGCTATGGCAAAACAAGTGATAAGAGTTGTGGAAGAAAATTATAATTTATTTGAAATGCAAGATATGCTTCATACCGCCAACATTGAATACTGGATCGAAGAAGAATCAAAACTAGATAAATAATCTTTTAAAAAACAAAAACACACTATCACTATATGCATGCCTATTGGAAAATGACTACAGCCATGAAAAAAATCAAGCGCTGTTTTAATTTCGATTTTAAAAAAAAGTTAGATTTTGTCTCTATTTGAAAGACATTCATGTTCTTTGTATAAATCACAGCTAACGAACCGCTTTGAAAATTAGAAAAAGAAAGAATTATCACATTGAAAATTTCTCTGATAAAACGAGAGCTCGGTCATATTTCTAGTGTTTATATAAAACTCTTTCGGGTGCTGAAACAGATTATTTTTCCCTCTAATATCTTGAGGATGGTAGTGTGATTGTATTTCTCTCTTTCACACCTATACCCTCAAGAATCTTTCTTGTAAAGAAGATAATAATGGGGAAAAGCAATAGCAGAGACCATCGCAAAATAAAATTGCTTAACTGCATCAGGTCGTAATCGGCACCTGTGCGAGAGAAGGAAGAGAAATCGGAAGTTAATACGGCGTCAGGAATACTGAGAAACATTCAGTAGGATCCACTTTTCCCCTTACATATGGATCTGGCATAAGAAGGAGACTCGCCCACAAACTTGGATTCTCAAAGAGTGTGGATGTGGCTGTATCTGAATATGATACTCACAATCTATAGAAATAAAGCATGGCATAAAGAGAAAAAACATTAGGCATCTAAAAAAAGTGGTGGTATGCAAGAATAAGATGTTAGGGATATTAATGTATTAGCCATATAATTAATCAGCAGTACTAGATTAAGTATGTCGAATGGACTCCTTTTATCAGGGTAGTATGTAAAGTTCAAGATTAAATCCTATTTTACTAGAACTCTAAAAGGTTCAATATGACAAGATTATTTTAGAGAGTAGCTAATGAAGTAGGAGCTAATTCAATAATCCGTATTGGTGCTTCCATTGCTGTAGCACGAGTTTCTCTTCTGCACCATAGAGCTATTCGGACATTGCGTCGGTAAACACGAAATGCGATCATATATGTGTAGAAATATCCAACATGTGATGTAAAACTAACAAGATTAAATACAGTAGACCAGAGATTTTCTTGTGCTATTCTTAATTGTGATTTCACAAGCGACTGAGTAGTTAACGTATAGATGTTCAAAATAACAATGGACAGCGTAGTCAAGAATATCATTCCGAATTCAGCAAGCATCATTCGATTAAATTCCCCTTGAAGACGGTTGCGTTGCTCGTGCCACAGGGACTGAAGATTGTGCCAAGTGAGCATACTGAATACCACAAGGATAAGCAAAAGCAAAATACTAGTGATAATCAAATCGAAATATATAATAAATTGTCTGAATGCAAATGGAGAAGTCGGTGCTCTACATAAGGGTGCCGAATAGTAAACTGTATCGAGAATGATAGCGCCCGAATAGAGAACGATGAATATGAACACTATGAGACGAACTCGTTTTAGGATGACCATACGTCGAAGATACGCGTTTCGTGAGATGATGAGAAAACGATCGATATTTACCCAACAGATACACGCCAATGAGACGTTTGAGCTCATACGCCTAAAATATCACCAGACTTTGCAATAAAATACTGAGGTAACTAGTGGATCAACACCAGTAATATTGAGCATGGAGCGAAAAAAACGGACCGTCTATAATTGTACTAAACTTGAGATACTAGAGGTGAGCAGAAAGGTAGAAGTCGTTACTTGGCGGAATGCTTTTATACGAATAAATTACCAACTGTGCCTATAATAATGAAAGTTAGCGCCACATAGCCATAGAGGATACCAGAAAGCGATTGAAGAAGAAGAAACGTATCGTTGTCTGTGGTAGCCGGCATTGTAGCTGTAAGTTTGAGCGAGAGTGAGAGTGTAGTTCTATCAAAAGAAATGAGACGTCATTAGTTGAACAACGATTTTGTTTCTTCATTATCATAATAAGATTAGACATACACTGTAAAAAAATTCGTAGAATACTAAACCCTTAAGGATTGATGCAAGTGCAGCTTATAATAAACCCTTTTTCCGTTTTTGAAAATTTTCATAAACCCTTAAAGGGTTTATGATTATGTGGAAAATACCCTTTAGGGTTTATGAAAATTTTCAAAAACGGAAAAAGGGTTTATTATACGTTGCGCTTTCATCAACCCTTAAGGGTTTAGTATTCTACGAATTTTTTTTTACAGTGTATGCGTTATTCTAAGCCACAACTGTGACGAACATAGAGAGTGTCGCCTATGCCCGTCGGCATGATGGTGTATTGTGCCATCTGCACATCTTTAGTCGTGCATTTCCTTTAGTTACATTCCCTTATATACGCGAGAGCGATCACACTTGGGCGGATATAGACAAAGAGGGAAGGGTTACGCAATAGAACAATGAGAGTTCATCAGGTCAATGCACAGACATAGGATACAGCGAAGAGGATAAAGTCCATAAAGTGACCCGTAACGGTAAATACCGTTACAACAACGATTGTCTCAAGTTTTTTCAATTTCCTTAAGACGTTATTATCGTTAACAACAGTTTCTTATTAGACATACACGCTGTGTACAATGCTTCAGTTACAGAAATTATATGTTTAGATTAAGCGAGAATGATACAGCGCATCACATTGTATGTTTTTCCAAGACATGATTCATTTTTCTTTTTTTTAGAGCGGTGTCCAATGACTGTGGAATAGGTATTCCTCCCCGATTCGTTCACAGTTCCAACGAATACTAAAATTTAAAAAAATACAATATTCACGATAGTTTTTACTGGTATATTCATTTTCATCGAGAAATTTGTGTACATGAATGCTATGGTACAAGAAGTATTTCAGGCAAGGCATTATTTTGACTTTCATGAATTGGGAAGCTATGAGAGAATTGATAGCCAATTCTCATTTCCCAGAGGAATTATCATGGCGCTGCTGGTAATTTCTCGTCAATTCAGGAATCACCATTTCTCAGTTCTTGGACACTACTAAATCCAGTAGATGCAACCGACACTTCTAATATTTGTATCGGTAATAATCGAAACGATTCTGATACAGACTCATATATCGCTATTGTGAATAAAAAGAAGAAGTCATCTACATCGTCAGTTTGCAGTAAGTGTCTTAATGATTTTATGAATAATTATAAATTCTTGTGAAACAATTAAACTGATAATTAACGGTTATTACTGTAAATATGTTGTTTCCCCCTATCTAAGTCATAGAAATCACAATCACACCTTCACAAAATACATTTAGATGCAGCATATTACCATCTATTAAATCAAGCACCATTGAAAGGTCACAGAACAATTTCAGTAACAATTAATGCAATGAAAAGAGTACAATGAAAAACTGTCGCACTATAATAGAATAAAACGTACTCAAAACCAATTGGTATTGGTCGATGAGTACCCGGTAGAGGGATTTCAAGTTTGGAATATTGACAGAATCCAACTACTACAATGTTCCAGATTAATATCATTATGAAGAAAACTGAAAATATCGTTCCAAAACTCAAAACTATGATAGTTGTAGATATAAATGTAAAGTAATAAACAGCACTTAATGATTGTAGAAAAAATATCAAATATATGATATTATTAGTTCGAACTTGAAATATCAATGTATAATAACGAGAAATACGAACTAATGCATTAGCCACTGCACGTGTACGAAATTCCAACAAATCCATTGATAAATCCATTAAAATTACTCCTGATAACATGATGGTAGACATGGATAGTATATGAATAAAAACATTATTCATCATCGACTGATTCTCAGGATTCAGTACTTGTGTATCCAAGTAATGAAGTACAAGTGAGGAGAAGCAAATTACTTTATCGAGTGAACTTTTTACTTTGTATATTGTTGGAGTATTCAAGTAAAGCAGGAGCCACCATGCAATGCTACCAATGATAGTAAATGGCAATGTAGTGACTTTCATGAGACAGTTGCCCAGTAACATCATACTAACTAGTTGAAAAGGTATAGTCATTCGACGATAAATTGTACTGATTATTTCTGTTGTCCATTCTGGTTCGGATATTAGAATGTTCTTTGATTTTTGGAAATTTCCATATAAGCACCATCGAACAAGATGCCACGCACATAGATGTAATAGGCTAAATCGAATCATTTTCTTATTCAATATTGTCAAGAGGAAAAGGTAGAGCGATGACCAAAAATGACTATAAGAAGCTTGAATTGTTTATTTTGATGATGATTGAAAGATGAAACACGTGTTAGATAATCGGTGGCTCATGAGAGCTTCATCTAAAATTTCATACATAGATTATAATGGTAGTATCAGAGCTGAAAAATAATGGATATAATGGCTTCTTAATCGTCTACATATTATTTTAATGCACTTAAAATATCAATTTCGTTGTGATAGTGAAGGTAATTTTATCAATACAGTAAAAAATGCTCCAGATTTATACATTTTTCAGAAAAAATCCTCGGAGGATTAAAATGCGAAACACGATAGTGTCGCTTTTAAAAGCACAACGAAAATAAATCTCATCGTTGCCCATGGAAAAAAATTCAAAAAAAGAACGGATAAGAACGCGTTGTCGAGATAAAAGGCTGCGTTGTGAAGACGTTTTTTTCCGACCTTTTCAGACGCGTTTGTGTAATGAAAAGCGCGTTCTTTTAAATAAAAGGAACGCGTTCTGATCGTTCCATAGGAACACGTTTTTCGCGGTAAGAACGTGTTCTTATTTAGAAGAAAAAAATCATTTATTTATTTTATTTTTAACTCTGTCATGCTCTCGAACACGTTCCTTTGCTATTCGTATAAATTCTCAAACTGCTGGTTCCTCTATTCGAATACTTACGTTCGCACTGAACGCGTTCCAATTCGTTTTGGATTTTACTACCGTAGAGCGGATTCGACCAGATAAACTTACAGTTTCAAAGTAGTGAATATCCGAATGAACAATACTTCCGTATGTTTGAAGAGCTAAATTTTCTATTTGTATTAAACAAAATTTATTCTGACGACGAAATTTATACTTAAGACTGATCCATTTACGTTTACGAAAAATTAAATAAATTCAAAAATAAATTTAAAGAACTTTAATTTCTTTTAAAATAAAATATTGGAAATTTAACGTTTTAATATTTTTTGACATTCAATAAAATTTTTATAATATAGCTTACATTAATAAAAATTCAATACAAAGCTGTTCAAATTCAATTAAAATTCATGTAATTAGACTTAAATATTTCTCAGGCGATCTAAACTCATTTACTGTGATTTTTATCGAATTCAAGTTTAATTAAATTGGTTTAAATTGAATTTACATAGTACGATCGATTTGAGTAAATCGAATTGTTTTTCTATTTTAAAAAGTTAAATTCATTATAAATTTAAATCGACAAAAGCTAAATTTAATAGAAATTAATTAGAAATCGATGGGCAATTCTGATTTTTATTATGAGCAAAAATAATTGATGCGTTCGATGGCAAAAAAAATGTAATAAATACATTTGAGGCATACACTAGTATAACTTTTGCAAAATTTCTGTTTAATATTTAAAATCAATTGAAACCTTCCCGATTACTACTTTTTAAATAAAAGAAAGAATATACGATTTGAGAATGTACATTAAAAAAGCAAGAGATTAGCGAATTTGTTTGATAAAAAAAAACTAGTTTAGGAAAAAGGAAAATCATTTACTACGAAACTCTAGATAGATGATCACTTTGCTTAAGAAGACACTACCTTTCAGTGCATTGCAACAGAAAGAAATTTTTTCATGTTGACACATATTTCTTAATTGGCATAGCACTTTCGTTACATCTATTTCGATATACATATTTCAAATAATGAATTCCATTAAGTTAAAATGAGTCATTTTCACTACATAAAAGAACGCGTTCTGAAAGTTGTCGAAAAAGTTCTTCAGTATACGTTTTCAAGTGTTTTTGGAGAAACTGGTTTTCTAACTATAGGAACGAATTACTCGCGAACAAGTTCAAACGCATATCAGTTGAAAGCGTTCGGAGGATAAAAGACACCTCTACTATTAACGCGTTCAATGTAATAAAAGCGCGTTGCTTACCAACAAGTATGCGTTCGAACGCGTTCACAATTTTGAGAAACGCGTCTAAACGCATCAATTTGTTCTTTGGAACGTGTTTGTAGTCGATAAAAGACGTTCAATTTTTTCGAAAGCGCGTTCTTTCACTTTCATTATAAGGAATATTTTTCCATGTGTGTGATTTGAAATGGAAGACAAATTGAATTTCCAACATAGTATGTGTCGAATCATGCACTAAAAATGGAAAACAGGAGTTAAATCCCAATCGAAATATTCAATAGTCGAGCATCTGTAAGAGGTAAAAAAAGAGATCTTATGTCTTACATGAATGTTGTATGCCTATCAGTCAATATGATGTATTTATATGATGCTGCATAAGAAAATGACAAAAGATAATATAGGCAAAATGAAACGATTACAGGTACCTTTTACTACAAATATTTAAAAAAATACTTTTACATTCTTCAGGCGCCTATATTATAACTATAAAGACGCACGCACATTATGAATAATATAACAAATATTTAATGACGCACATTATTTGATTCCAGATACATATAAAGGTCAGAAATTCGGCAACAATTGTAATCGAAATACCAGAGTATCTGCTCTGTTTAAGTCAATGATATTATTTCATAAGTTGTATACATATCTGTGAAAATGGATTAGAGTATGATTGCCATATGGTTCTTCGCTGCATCTATTCAACCTGTCACATTGACGCCAGTAAATTCACACTCGAAACGATTGAAACTTAAATTATCATCTTATTCTAATGATTAGTTTTCAAATGATCTGTCATTCATCGTATTTTGAGAAGAATCACTGAGTCATAGCCACCAGAGAAAAATATCAAGTGAAACGTTTCTCGTTATTAACATCGATAATTCTCAGGATACTCGATACGCATTATTTATAAATAAATCCGTTGATGAATACAGATCTACCGGTCCGGTTACTGGCTCCCAAAGCCGAGGTAAAGCGATATTTCTTTGATGTTAAGCGGGCACCATTTGATTTATGATTTCATTAATACCTACAGTTAAATTTAATAGTTGTTCTTTTAGCCAGTATAATTTTTATTTCAATCAAAAATAAAAATAAAAATAGAGATTATAGTGCTTTGATGGACACGCATTTGTTTTCAACGATTCACCGGTGAAATGTATAACGAGACGCACTATCAATTAAAACCGATGACTTATCCCTAAAATTTGTTCAATTTTTCTAACATGGGTAATTAGAAATATCAATGAATCGTTTCACTCTTAGTCGAGCTAAAGAAAGCTATTTCTAATACTGTTTCATCAGAATTCAGGAATATTTGAGGGTGTTTAAGAGAAAAAAACGAATATTTTACATTGTTTTAAACACGCTATATTAGCTATTTTTCTGCTTAACATAGAGTCAAATAGATATATACGATTTAAATTCGATAGTTGATGTTATATGACCACAGCTTTCAGATAGTTTCAGTGCTTCTCAAACTTGATTTCTACCATAACAATGATTCTTGAATAATCCAGGAGACCTTTCAACATTAAACTTTGATTAAGCATCATTCTTATATACATTCCATTATTGATATTTATTTGGCAACATAATAAAGTGAAAAAGAGAGGTGATTAGGAGCTCACGAGCTTTGGATATTTAATTGTCTTTCCTATGAATAAAATTACGTCGCTAGTTAGAGCAGTAACAACTTGAAAGTTGAAAATAGTAGGCAGTTATCAAAATATACATTTTAACTGGTGTATACCTAGAAATAATTAGGAAGCAGAAGAAAAAACAAGAACGACCTAATGTTTTGGCTGAAAATATCGAGGATGAATATCATGTGGTGAATTAGGAGATGTAGAATTCATTTATTAAATATTGTTTGCAGCAGTAGAATAATAGGATAACAACCAACAAGTACAAATATATTTTCATTATCTTGGAGCATTTTTTCTTTTATGTTGTTTTCATTGGGGTATATGCTTATCATAGGAAAATAAGAGTGCTATTCACTATCTTATTACGACATGTGCATTATATTTCATTTTCTTCACATTTTTGACGTCAACAAAAACACTAATATCATCACAAGAGAAACCAGTTTATAGAATTTCCAGGTCAAAATGGCATTTTTCGACCATACCCTGTAAACATCTACGATAAATATTTTCACCATTGAAAAAAATTGATTTCAAGTTTAAAAAAGGGATATTATTATACCAGGGTAGAACACTGCAGGTGGTGCAAGTCATCCTGGGAGTGGTTATTATTATGGCCTCATCTTCGATACAAAATGGAATTAAGATTCAGGAGTTGTGTTTAACCACCAGTTTTCTATAGTACAGATCCAGGATGGTCTCTTTTCTATCATGATATATCTCTCTAGGAAAACTTCAACAAAATTCAAGAAGATAACCCTGAGAATTTCTTTCGGATGCAAGAGAATACAAAAATTGAAAGGCAGACACGGGACGTTACATCTTCAATGAATCTAGTTTATTGTCTGTATGTTCTCATGTGTATGTTTTTCTTCTTTCTTTCCTTTTTTCTTGCTCTTTTATTTTTGTTCTTTGTGCAATTTAACTTTTCATTATTTTTGTCAGAATAGTAACTGTCTTTTTTGGAAAGTTTATTGAACGCAGCGTATTTATTTATTGATAGCATATCGTATATTTTAACTATACTGAAAATATAATAAAATTACGAAGAGCTATCACTCATCTTCAGCTTAGTACCTGTTGTCAGCCCGATCCTTGCGTTTACAAATAAAATATATACAAAAACGTTTTAGTAGAAAAATGTCAATAAGTCCTAAAAAAAGCACCCACGAAGCTACTGTTTTAAAGTACTTCGAGAATTATTTGGATTAGAATATACCGAAATCATTTTAGATTTAGTTATTTTCAGTTTAGAATTCTCAAACGATGCTTAATGATATCGGTACCAGTAGCAATTTGTTAATAAATTAAATAATTTAAGAGAGAATTTCAATTTCTATATGAGACGTTGCTCATACAAGGAGCCTTTTGTAATAGTAGGACTTCGTGATATTGTATGTTTTATTATAGAAGCAAGAGTTCATCTGATAATAGTTCAAAATAAGACGAACGAATTCACTTTGAAAGGAATGCAGAGGGTAACTTCGTCGATGAGTTTCGTGTTATTCATTGAAATAATAATATACTATTTAGGGCTCTGCATTACAAATAAGCACAAAAAATGAAAAACTAAGACCAAAACCATTATTTTATTTGTCTCTGATATAGGTGAGTAACAAACGATGCAGGTATAGGTTTCATTATTCAATTCCTGGTCATGCATTAAAAGACGTACGATGGGTTCGACGCATGTCCAAAATTAAAAGGAGATTTGTAAATGCTTCATTTATTCAGCTAATTTAGAAGAGTAACGTATATTAGACATATATTTATCTTAGTTTCATAATTTTCCGAGTAACATTTAATATTAAGCTATTGAAAATAGCAAGCAAGAGTTCTAAGAAAGATGATGTTAACTGCAACAAATTCAGAATGAATATTGCATTATGAATCTTCTTAGCATTGAAAAGACAAATGTCATCGAAGAAACATAGTTCAAAATTAGTTTAGATGTTCAACTACTATTTAACGTAAGTACTCATGTTCCAATCTTCTCCTCAGCATTGTTTCAATAGGTTTCTATGACTCGAGAATGAGATATCTATATGAAAAAATGCTTGCTGATTTTGATCATATCGGGTAGAGTTATTTGACCAGTCGAAAAATGCATGTTTTGCTAGCCCATCACTGACCCCTCGTTATATCGTAAAATAGTAAGCCATATGGTACGTTCAAAATTTGCATTTAATCGTTTATTTATTTTATTGTTTTGCTCATCGGGAGTAGGCATGCACCGAAACCGGGTACAAACCGGATAGTTCGGGTCAGTACTACCCGGATTCGGTACTGGGATTCGCGGGCCTACTTATTCGTATCCTTCGAAGCATAGAAATGAATAATAAATAGCACCTATGGATGTATAATAGGTGGTAAAAGATGAGTTCATGTCAAAGATCATTTGCCTTGCTCAGCCTATCATAGTTAATCTCATTTATCAGAACGGATACAGTTAAATGAGCTTCTCTTAATATTCATCTTGGACTCAACTACAAGAAATCGTCGAATGGTTCTCCTTATTAAATTTTCCGGAAATACAGATGTAAGATTTTTTCCATCGGCCTAGTAAAAATATCAATACTAATAATGCTGATATCAATATCACCAATACTAAATTGTATTAATATTGGTAGTATTCGAATTCTCACATCCCTACTTAGACTATCAGAAGGATCATTTCAATAAGGAGAACCTTTCGACGATTTCCTGTAGCTGAGTTCATGAGAAATATTAATAAAAACTCATTTAATTGTATGCTTTCCTGATAAATAAGATTATCTGTGATAGATTGAGGAAGAGACGATAAATCTTTGAAATAAAATCATTTATTATTATCTATCTATAGGTACTATTTATTATTCATTTCTATACTGCGAAGGATACGAGAAGTAGGCACAGAAATCCCGTTATCCAATCTGGTTATGACCGAACCCGGGTAGTACCGAATCTGGATAGTATCAAACCCGGGTAGTTCGGGTTCGGTGCAAGTCTAGTAATGCCAATCTCGTAAAATGAAGTCAATATTTTCTTTATTTAGGTATGCAGCAATAATCAATTGAAATGCAAGTTTAATAAGATAAAATAAATTAATATTTTTTATCTATTTAGGTATACGTGAATAATTGATTTCCTGGTAAGTTGAATGTTAAAATATAAGGCATTCTTCTCTTTTTTTGTTTACGATCGTCTTAGCAACAAGTAACGGCGATGCCCGTTTCGTGTGAATAAAGGAAAAATTGCTGGCTCGTATTCTGTTTATAACAAATCCAGGTAAAATATAACGCATACAATTTAGTGTTTCAGCATAAAAACTAAGGTTAAGAATAGAATTAAGGGTTAATGCTAGAAATAGTGTTTAGGATAGAAATAAAGGGGCTAAACCTGAAATTAACGGCTGGATATAGCAGTAGTGGCGAATGCTAGACTAATTGAGTGTCGTGGACTACACTTTACCACTCTAGAACCATTTCTTTTGGAAGAAAAAGTAAAAGGTTCCAGCTAGAACCAGATTTTGTTTGAACCTTAAACGGTTCTGAAAATGGTACTCAAATCTAGAACCTTAAACGGTTCAGTATGATATCTTTTTTTCTTTTTCAGTAACATTGATTATTCTCGAGATATACGTTTCTTAATTTAAAATAAATATCTGTGCCCTTGAGTTTTGTATGTGTATACAAATTGATAAATCTAGTAATACTGTAAAGCTTTGAAATTTATCACCAGTTAATGAATCTATTCAATATAGATTAATAAATTAAAAATCTGTGGATGCAGACCCGTAGGAGGGAACACTGCCAATAACAGCCACACCTTAGACAGAGCACTAGATAGTGGATTGCTTTTGTGGTTATTTTACGAATCATAGTATTTTATGTCCAGGAGAGTCGAAATTCTGACCCCTTCAAACCTTTTAAGTCAAAACAAAAAGTGTTCTCCGCATATGAAGTCACTTGTTTTCGACCACTAAGGTTGTGAGAAAATAGAGAGCATAGTTTTGATTCATTGAAGTTTCGATGAAAACATTTTTTTAAGTGAAAGAGAATTAAGAATTCTAAGATAATTGATTGAACACAAGAATTAACTTTAAGCTATCTGCTTAGTCTTATTCAAGTAAGTGAAGACTTCTTTTTTTTTCTTCTTTTAAGGTTAATCTTAATGCTGTTGGATGGTGATAGAGAAAATTTTCAAAACGCATATTGAAGTGCAGTATAACGTCAAAAAGTCAACTTAAAAATAAGAATGTACAATGTGACTCGCTATTCGTAGTCCAGTATTATTATTTTTTCATCGATGAATATTGAATTTTTTTTCTGTCAACCATGAACCCTTGTGCATTTCTACAACAACAAAAAATGGAGTGAATGAAGCAAACAATCAAAAATGTAAAATTCCTCAAAAAGAAATTTCGAGCGAAGTTTCCGTTCATCTTCAATTGTTTGTTTTTAATATAATAAGAGCGAAAACTAGTAAGGCACGTGCTTTATGGTGTATCGAAATCGAACTAAAATATCGTTTATTTTCATACCATTCTCAATCGACTGTTTAGTCTTTTCTTGCTTAAATTCTTCTGAAAATCATACAAGTAAAATCATACTACGTATTAACAGAAGGTTCTGGTATAGTCATACGTTCAGCCTCCATTCTCAAATAGGGCCCCTTGTAGGTAAATAGTGCCGATGCACTAACAAAAAATATAATAACAATGAATATGGAAGCAGGCGTAAATATATGATTCAATGTATAAACTGGTGCCAGTTTGATAAGATAACCATGAGTAAAGATAAAAATCGCGCCTAATACATTACCAGCACATAAGAGTAAACCAGTGGACCATTCAGCACGTACTGGATAAGTACATTCGACAGCACACTCAAAAGAAACGGGCAATAGTGGCAGTAAGAATAAACCCATGAGGCTGACTGAAACAGCAAGTGGATAAAACATATGAGGTCGAAGAACGACAATGAAAAAGACTGCCGAGCCACATACACCCACGAGTAACACCTTGAGCATCAATAGATAGGCATGTGTTCGATCCATTATCACACCTGATACACAGGAACTGAAAATACCTGCCACAATCAATGTGGCGCCAAATATACCTGCATCTTCGCTCGAGTATCCACTCGGTTGAATTAGTTGATAGAGTACAGTGGTAATGGAATTGGCCATAGCCAGCCCGAGAGCAAAGCCAAAGAGAAGAATAACATAGTGACGATTGGTGAGCAAACGTATGAGGTCTTCCTTGATATTGATGGATTGGTGATGCTCTTCTGAAGGTGACGGTGGCGATGGAGGTTCCGATCTAATAACGAGAATAAGTAAGAGTGTCGTCAATGTAGTGAAAGCAGCTTCAATCGTTAGAAGAATAAAAAATTGACGCGACGATGAGCCATCAGTGACAACAAGCGATGGTAGAAGAGAACCAACAGCAGCACCCAATGGATTGGCCATAGAGCATAAAGCCGTTGCCATATCACGCTGTTGCGGTGCAAACCATCTAGTAGCGAATTGTGCGGTCAAGTTCAAGAAGAAAGGTCCTGCTATAGACGGAAAAAATTGACCGATTAAAAGAGCTGCGTATCCACGACTGGGTGAGATGAGTGCGAGTAAACGAATCCATACGCCTGCGTTTAAGAGAGCTCCAATGATCATTCCAGTTCGCATGGAAAACATCTGATATACCATTATTGCCAGAGCCGAGCCCAATACATAAAGAAAGAGAAAAATAATGGCCAAACTATTGACTTGTACCGATGTAATATGAAAGAAGGTGGCTGTTTCTGATTCAATAGGAGCAAATGTCATGCTATGAAATGAATAGGAAAAAGTCACCAGTATGTAGACAAGCAATTGAAGCCATCGAATACGATAGACGCGATAATTTGTTAACTCAGTCGTAGCCATAATTGTCGGCCTCACGGGCGTCTCCTGTTCCATCATATAGCTAGTGTGGTTGGTGTGAGGGATCTATCAGTGAAATATTTTGTGTTCGTGTTATCTTGGTCACGAATCTTATCTTTTCTTACTTTGTTTTGTTGTTGAGAAAAAAAGAAAGAAAAAACAAGCAAAGCTATTGGTCTTTATTGATTAATCAAATCAATCTCAAAGTATTTCATTGTAGTATAAAGCTAAAGATTATATCGTAAGAAATCTGAGAAATACATGAGTAAAAGCTAAAGTACAACAATGTCTTGCTACTACCGATCCATTTTTTGATTTTATTTAATAAACAAATACAAGTTGACTAAATTTAAGATTAACCAAATGAATGACTCACACACAATTATGAACAATTGTGTATTAAACCAAATGAAGTTGAATTAGCTCATTTGTATTATTTACCAAACGCTGGACTAAAACATCTTACAATAAAAATATCAACATTTCTTGATAATTTACTCCTGTCTCACTTCGATGAAATAGCATCAAAGTATCTACTGTCACTTTTGGTTTATTGATGTATTCAAACAGTTACAAACATAGTCCAATGATAATATGCACGATTAATGTTTGAGATCTTTATGCAATGATACCACCACTAGAAAGAGTATACTCTTATTAGAGAAAATGTTGAATCAATTAACATTTAAGGGCGTGGGTATAAATTTTGTTTTCATATCGACAGTTGAAGTCACACACACACACAAACTCGCAAGAAGGCGAAATACAGTGAATAGAACGTCAGCAGTTCAATCAGATCTTCATTTATTAGTTTTAGGAATTTATCTCGTAAAGTTTTTGAATTAAGCGTTTCTTTTGTTTTTCTATCGGATTGTCAATCATGCTACGAATTCAAAGTGCATGGCAAATTACCCGTAGCGTGTTGGTGTCCGAATTGAGTGATTCTGTCGCGTCGCAGCGATAGCCACCATAAGTCGCGACTGTGTGCCAGCAAAGTCTATAGGCAGCATCTGTACTTGCTGTGTCAAAACTGCTGCGTGCTGCTATGTCGTTGCCGTTATCAAAGCCCCATCAATAGCTATTGGAGTAGTGCCAACCGACACCATTAGCTACATGTGTGCAATTACTAAATGTGCTGTAATCGTACAGTAAATATGCACGAAGTTCCATTGCAGTTACAGTCAGGATCGTATTGTTTTGCGCGTGACACCCAAGTAATAGCTTATCCTTATTACATATAGTAAGGATTGACGTAAAAACTGCTATATTAACGAGGGAAGATCCACAAGTGTGATTCGCCGATCTAGCTCATCTTTTGCCCACAAGTTGGACCTGTTGAGATTATTATAACCTCAAAAGGGTTCGTCCCCATACGCTGTCCTTCCCGAGTTATGACTGTTTTACCGTATTTTCAACCACTGACAAGAGATTCGTGGGAGAATCGAATGAATGAATTTTGACCTGAAATTTTTCCCATGGGTAGGTCTTCTAGTCATTAGAATGCCCTAAAAAGTTTACCCAAAAAGAATGTTTTCTTCTCGAAATATTGAGTGCCTAAAAACGATCCTATGTGACAAGAAAAGGTAAGAAAACCGAGTTTTTTGGACATTCAATATTTCGAGAAGAAAACATTCTTTTTGGGTAAACT
>CAJNYU010003575.1:91126-117497 GCA_905331475.1 Rotaria socialis
AGATTTTAGAACCATTCCAAGTCAGCATCGCCGGCATCCCTTAACAGATTTTATAAGTCATAGCTACTGTCGCCTTCACCCAAAAGAAACACTAGGTTTTGGATAATGCTAGATACTTAAGATCAGTTTCGGGAAACTGATCTTTTTCTCGATTCGTAACGCGTCTCTGAGCGTTTGTGAACGATGGCACTTCACGCATCAGGACGCATCTATACTCGTTTAGTATCTCAGCGTATCATAACTCGTTTGAATTTAACGGGGTGCTAGGACCCGTCCAAAGTGCAACGTTTTCAAATGTGGGGACGCATCCAAAAGCAAACGCGTCTAAACTCGTTTGGAGGCAAGGTGCGTTAGAACGCGTATATTTTTTCCCCAAAAAATTAAAAATTATCGCCACTCTGTGTCGAAATTGAACCGAGACATCATAGTAAGCTATGATATGACACCCAAATACCATGAGCAACAGAGTGGCAATTTTTCCAACGATAGCGTGAACCAAGATTTGAACTCATGAACAGTTGATTACAAGCCGAACATGACTTGCGCTGAGCTATACATTGCTGGATATTGCTCCTATCTTCGTGAATCACATGAATTAATCGTTTTACAGTGCCTTCGATAAGTTTTCGAATAGAGCTGTCGACTTATCTTGTTTTGTAAAATGAATATAGTCAGGATATTTATTTTAATGGAATCAAGATAAGACATTCTTTTTATCAATGAAACATCAGTGGAAAAAAAACTCCAAATCTTGGTTACTGAAAACATTAAGAAAAACAAATATATGTCTTCGAAGTATATACATGTACATATACGCAGTATAATAATATTAATTAACATTTTCCCCATTAGTTTAAGGACACTATAACAGGTACATGTATAGAAAATGAGAACGATATATCACAACACATAAAATAAAAAATCTTGTCTGTGTATGTTTTCGTAACTGCCACACTGTAATCTTTTTCAGTCGTTCATCGGAAATGGAATGCATGATCTCATAGCAAGATTTTTATAAACTTACTTAATTTGTTTTTTTAGAATAGAATATTGATCGATATTTGAATTAAAATATTTAAAAATTGTTTGATTTCAATTTTTTAAATAGTTACGATGGGTTTTTTTCCGTTTTTCTTAACTTCATAAAATAAGTTTTACTTCGATGCATTGTGCATTATAAAGAATAATAAATATAATTAAACTAAACTCTGCATCAAAGAACATTTTGTGCAGTTTTTATTAAAAAATCAATTGAAAGTAACTTAAAAACAGAATATTCTTCTAATTTATTTAGTTATTTACGATAGTGATGATAAAAATCCTAACGAGAGTATCAAGATAATAATCTATTGTGTGCGCAACAGAAAGTATTTCCGAGTTTAAGGAAACAGAAGCATATAGCTGTATTTATAGCCTAATATTTTCAATACAACTTTCGAATACAAGTGCATTATCACAGAAATACTCATTTGATAAAATCAATCTGTTAAACCAAACCTTATTTGATTCAATCTATAAAAGAAGATCGCATTTTACCGTTTAAAACAAAAACAATATCATGGATATCATATACGTATTCAATAAAACTACATAGATTTCTTTCGTTTTTACTTAACTGAATCAATAGAGGACTTTTTATCGCTAATTAACAGTTTTCAAAGGCGAAACATAACATACATACTTTGCTCCTAGTGCAATGTGGCATTTAAACTAGAGCAGATTCCGTTGTACTCAAACCTATTTTTGTATAAAGGCAGATTTTGATAGCTATCATTTTTAGGCATCCACCAAAATCAAAACTAGTTTTAGAGTTTTGGTTTTAGTTTGGAAATATAATCTTGTTCGACGTATTTCAAAACGAAAAGTATTAGGTTTGGTGCATGTTTGACCACTCTTCATTGACAGCACCTATTATGAATTACACGATTTAGTGCCGTGTGCTTTACTGCCATTGTAAACAATTGTTTACATATACATTTTTTTATTTTTAGGAATTTTTAGGAGAGATTTTCTGTGGTAAATTATATGATTATGTTAGATAATTCTAATGATCACAATAGAAAAGCTATTTAGATTTTCTATGTCATATGTTTTGTTTTTATCTCAAGGAATCGTAAAAATATATTGAAATTTAACTATAGTTTGTAATCGATTTAATACATTGATAAGAAATTTTTTTATTTTCTTTATCAATGGTTTATTTGCCATGTCAAAAGTTCCTGGGGACACTTAGAAATCTAACTATAGTTTGTAATCAATTTAATGTATTGAAAGGAAATTATTCATTTTCTATCTCAAAGGTTTATTTCTCATATCAAATGTTCGTTAAAATATGTTTATGGTTGTCTATAGTTTGTAATTGAATAAAAAGATCTAACGAAAAGTTTATTTTTTATGTCAAAAGTTCGTGAAATTACATTGAAATGTAACTATAGTTTTGTAGTTTACTTTCTTGGTTAAGATTTTTTTAAATCCTCTAGCTCAAAGGTTTATTTTTCATATCAAACGTTCGTCAAATGCATTTAAGTCTATCAATCGTTAGTAATCGAATACGTAAATTGAAAAAGGTACTTTTTAGCTCAAAGGGTCGTTTATTTTTTAAAATGATTGGAAATGTTTGTTAAAGTAAGTATATAGTTCGCGTGTTATTTTTACTCCAATCTAATAATTTGATTTAAATTTTAAATATTTCTAGGATTCTCTAAAAATCATACCAAATTAGATACTTCAGCAAATTCTTAATTTCACGAAACGAACCATTAACACTATGTTTCTTATTTCTTAATCGTCTATTGTGATCATTAGTGTATCTGAACTATAATTCATATAACTTACCAATTTGAAAGGGCAAGTGGTTAGGTGAACGTAGATAATAATTTTATTATATATATATATCATGTAAAATTATTCCAGCAAGAGACATGTTAAATATTGATTTGAGTAGTTATGTTAATGAAAGAAAACAGAAAGGTACGCTTTATCAAGTTGTTTCGTTATTGGTAATTATAGAGAAAAATATGCTATTATGAAGTTTAGGTTTATTGTATTTTACCAAAAAAAATGAAGAAATATTTATCTATGCATGATTGAAATATCATGAACATGACACTAATAAAGCTTATAGACAGAGAGAAGTTATATCAACTTTGTCGATTGAGATTTTAGAAATAGTAGTAGTTGGTTATATAATATGTATTTATCTTGATGTTTTTATTGTAGCGACTGGATGTGTTATTAGTTGAACGAGGCAGGAACGTATAATTCTCAATTTTTAGTTTGATTTAATAAAAAAAGATGAAACTCGAAGTGTTCAAAGGAAAGCAGACTTATTTTAATGCTTAATTATAATAAAGTTTTAAAATGATTTTATTAGCACTATCATATTTTTAATAATTATAAAATGTTCAATAAATAATAATGGTATTTTCTTGATGATTTTATTAGATTCTTTATTTCTAATTTTTGAGGATAGTTAGAAAATGGTGTGGGCGTATGTGCAGGTTCAGCGAATACCAACAACCACACAGACACTCACACCCATCCAACGATAAATGATAATATAAATATTGAGTTCAAGAAAACTTTTACGTAAAAAACAACGAACTACTATAAAATATTGAATACACAATTTTAATGATATAATGTTATCATCAATGGATTTAAGAATCAATTCGTTTACAATGAATATCTTCATTGCATATAAATCATATATAAAACATTATAAAAGTTTCATAGGTTAATATAAAAAAGATCAATTTAGAAACTCAATTTTTCTACAAAGAACGCTAAATAAATAAAATTTATTCATTATTATTTACATCTATGACCATTTATAAGATGAATCAAATCTATTATATGATTGCTGTTACTCCTTTTTACATTAACAGTATCCATTTAAATAAATTATATATATATAAGTTACATATATATTTGTTTTAGTTTGCAATTTCTTTTCAGGCTCGATAATACCACTATCCAATACTATTATATCATTAAATGTCATATTATCAATGATAAAATGCGTGACGCACAAATGAAACGTCATTTAATGTTTTTCTTTATTCCGGTCAATCAAAGTTCATTCAAAAGATTATATTATATGAACATGACACCATTATGCATAACTTTCTAATTTTTTACAATACATATCAATTCAATATGTCATACATTTTTGCTTTTATATTTGAGATTAATAATTAATGTCAATTTCCTTTCAAATAAAAAAGATTATTCATATCCAACAGAAACATTTTTCAGGGCGTGGGTGTGTGCGTGACTATGCTGAATGGCAATGGCCACCCCACACCCACACCCCGACAAGTCACCATAAAATAACGATTATCTATTTGGCAAACAGCTATATTTAATAATGAAAGATTACGATGAATAGATTTTGATTTGCCAACAAATACTTGTTCAAAATAACGAAGATTATGAAATAATGATCCATTACTATTAAAAGTAATACAACATAAAGCAAAAGACAAATAGATTATATAATTGAATAAAAATGGAATTTGTTTACTAGCTTGTAGCTTTCAGAAAAGCTCTATCCACTGGTAGAATATGACAATTTTATAGGTGACCCCGGGTTTGATCGACTGGGTGTATGATGCGACATGTAGAAAAAATTACTAGTGGACGAATTCGAAGTTTGATCATCCAGTACAACACAAAGTGCTGTCAAAAAGATAGCCCGGATGAATCCAGAATAATGTGATCTCATAAATGGCAGCGTGGGAACGTTGTTTGAAGTGATTTTTATTTAAGGCCATTTGTGTACAAAGCGCCGCCTGTCATTAGGACTTGTACATAAAATCAACGTTCTTTCAAACTAGATACGCTAAATCGGGAAACAAATTCGCACCCCACCGACCCGTATTAAAATGTTCGGTTTTCTCATGAAAATTCTCTTCAGTAGCAGTCGAGATGCGTTTTATGCACCTAAAATTACACTTCGTTTGAATAGAGGATAGAATAAAACCCATACATCTACACCAAAAGCCACCAGAAAAAAAGAAATCTTTCATCTTTAGTTTTTTTTCGCAACCATGGAATTGCATTTAATATTTCTAGAGAATCAATACAACGTTTTTTTTAACTAGGAAGAAGAAAAAACGCTACTTGTTTATACCTGCTGTTTATTTCTGAGTTTGCTTACTCGGTAGCAAGTGAAAGTGAGTACAGGAAAGAAACATAATTTTTTATTTATCATCTATAGGTATTGTGATCTAAACTATTTCGATGGTCATCCTCTATCAGAAAAACACCGAATAGGGTATATTCGACAGTAAAATAAGTAAACCAAAGGAGTTTGAAATAAAATAAAAGCATACTGAAAGAAACGTGAATGATTGCATTATTTGTGAAACACTACCTGAAAGAAGTGTTGAAGTGTTTAGGGTAGAAGTTTTGTACCCCACTCCACCCACAGACCGTTACCGACAGGTTATGAGACCGTTGGAAACCGTGATCGACGCCTCAATTGCTTAGTTAATTAACTAATTACTATCCAATTACTTAATTGGTCATCACATACCGTGACAGACGGTCTTCAGAAATTACTACAGATCGTGATATACGCTTTAATTAATTGGCTAATTAGTACCATATGAATTGAGTGCCCATCACAGACTATTACACATGATCTTCAGAGACCATCACACAGCGTGCCAGACAATCTTGAGACCTAGCACATACCATCAGAGACGCTGTTCCAGCCTTGCGCAGATTATCACTGGTAGCGACAAACGAGCTGTCTCACAAAATCAACAAGGAACTCCCTTGAATACAGCATCTCTATGTAATTTTCTGCAGTGATTATGTCATGTTTCACATTTTTAATCCCAGAGGGATTCCGCTAACAGCTTTTACTTTTGACATAACAGTCAGTTCACATAATGGATTGTATTTAGAACACGTATTAGACTTAGCATAGACTGCATGCGAATCGAATGGAATTTATGGAGTTTATAGGACTTGCACCTATAAGCAGAAATATGAATTCAGGGCTTCTCAGCCAAAACTTGATGTCTAGAAATGTTCCATTTTCAATGATATAACGCTACAAATTTTAGAGCAGATACTATTGTATGAGACTATTGCTTTGTTGAGCGAAAATGTCTTTGGTCGGAAGTTTCTTTTGCATCGAAATTTCCCCACAAAAATCAAATTCTTGGGGTTTTTGAAAGTTGAATTTCCCCAACAAGAAACAAGCGGTAATTAAAGACTTTATACGAATGACAGTTGTCTTCGAAAGTACTATTCAGTCATTAGGTTTGGAAGGATTTCAAATTACACCTGACCGCTAAGATAGGTAGTTTTGAGGACCGGCAAAGTTCTTATTCTTCTAAATTTTAGGGGTCTATTACGAGAAAATTAAGAATGTTGCTGACAGAAACAATATGTATTCATAATAGGCTCTAACCAAGCTAATAAAAAATGATATTTCTGCAGGGATTTTCAGAAGCTCCTAATTCATTGGTCAAGGCAGCATAACACGCTTTTTTTGTGATCTATGCCGGGAAAGTCTCACATATACATTTTTTTGTGTGGATAGTTTTTAAGGTTATAGATATGCTTTTTAGTGTATGTCCTACAAGCTCTGAAAGCTCCAATTTTTTATGATAAGCCATTCTCTAGAAACTTGGAAAATCTGGGGTCTCGCGAAGAAAAACCATTAAAATCATTTTAGACTCAAGAGTTAAATCTATTTCGAAATCACATCTATGCATTTCAATTTGATTCTCAAGCCGCATTGTATATCTTAACTAAGTCTATCAGATTAGATGACTCGGGCATAATTTAAGGTACCATCAGTGTAGAAAATTAATGTTTAAAATAGGAATTTTGGGGAGAAAAACATTTTGCCCAAAGTTTCTTGCCTGAAAACTTCTCTCTGGAAGACTAAAATTTGCAATGTAACAATATCTCATGGATATAAATTTGAAAAAAAAATTGCAGGCTTCTTTCATTTTCTAGTCAGGAGATATGAATCTCAAAAGTAAGCAAAACTCCGTGTCCTCATATTAAGATTTGCTGCTGCTGCTGTTTGTAAAAATTCGATATAAAATCAATGATTCAATTGGTTTCAATCGATTTTCGCCAAAAATCATCTAAATAATTGCATTATTATGTCATTTGAGTATGAATAGAGCCAAACTTTTTTCTGTTTGTATTTCCGAAATGTTAGAGAACACATACTAATGCAATCTATCTTAAGAATTGTTTCAAAAAGTTACATAAGTCTTAAAATCAATGTACTAAGCATTCTTTATTTATTGAAATGCTTCGATTGTACGTACTAATGTTTCATATGAAAGTGAACGATATGCACAGAATCCTATGATGACATTGTATTGCACCCAATTGTCTAGAGATGGGGGGGGGGGCTTTTGGCCTTTCTTGCAATACAAGGAATGTGCTGATCATGGGGCTTAGAAAATGATGCACTTGTTCGAATGAATATAGGCATAAGTATGGGTACTGTCGGCTTCACTACTGAAACATCCTAAAAACCATCAGAAACTGAAACGAACCAAATTTTTATGATTCTAATTCGATTCAAGTCAATAAAAATAGTGGGGATTAGTTGTAACGAGGCATTTTCACTGCTGACATTCTATTGAGCCTATTATCCGACTTTTTGCGCTGTGTTTTTAGGAAATGAAAACTATGCATAATCGTAAAGGTAGAATCACTTTTTCAAGCATCTACAATAAATTCTCTGATTCTACTGGTTTGGACCCTACATGATTTGTTAAGCACTGACTTAGCATACTAAATTTATATAAAACGGTGTCTCTCTCTCTCTCTCTCTCTCATTCAAGTTTTCTCTCCACATCATACATCGTAATGTAGTTCACTTCTAAGACCTAGCTATGACTCGGGTAATGGAGCTTCAGCTAACATAAAAAATTGGTGATATTGCTTACCAACATCTTTCAAATTTACAAATTGAACGAATATTTCTTTCTAATTTCACCACAGTAGGTAAAAAGCGCTGTTTATTCTTTAGCTTATAGGATATTAAAAACTGAATGCAACTTGACACGTAATGAACCACCATTTTAATAATTTCATGTGGTTTTACATCTGAAATAGTTAGTAAAAAAAACAATAAATAAGCAATTTAGATTATAATGTTTCATTCCACCCTTCTTGTCTCACCGCTGGACCAAAACTCAGATGTGCATAAAATATTACCTACAGTACTTTTTTTCATGAGAAAAAAGCTGTTAGCGCAATCCCTGTGGGATTAAAATGTGAAACACGATAAAGCTCGTTTTCTGGAATCCATCTACCACGGTCTGTGATGGTCTGTGGAGCTTCTCCATCACGGTCTGTATCTTTATTATGATGCTTGAAGTCTCTAGAGACCATCGCAGACCGTTGCGCAGACTTCAAAAACCACCACAGACCATAACAGAGACAGCAGAAGCCATCACAGACAATTACAGAGCCTTAAAAAAAACATTACAGATAGCGACAGAGAATTCATAGAACTTCACAGACCGGGACAGAGAAATTAATTAATTAATCAGCTAATTAATTAATTAATTAATCAGCTAATTAATTAATTAATTAATCAGCTAATTAATTAATTAATTTCTCTGTCCCTGTCTGTGGGGGGCCAGGGGATGGGTTCAAATTTCTACCCTATATACTTCAACACTCCTTTCAGATCGTGTTTCACAAAATTACGCCAATCATTACAATGAAATTGATTAAATACATATGATGTTGATTTGATTGTTCGCCTGCGCATTTTTACATCGGCTGTAGAGCATCAACCAGATGAACTTAATATACAAAATTTCCTGAAGCATCTTTAAAAATTATACCAACCACATCGAAAGCTTTTTAAAAGGGGAATTAGTTGCTTTAGAATAACACGTTGAAACTTAGAAGGGAACCTTATTGCGCTTTCTGGCGATGAAAATCAAACGGAAGCACAGCCACTGAGCGCGCAATAACGTGGAATGATCTTATGAGATAGTTTTAGATACTTAAAGATATGGCAGTATCGAAGGAGCATCCCTCAATTCATCGAAAATTAGCACTGATTATCGGCAACGATAACTATAGGAAGCCATATAACAGATTAAATCATTCAAATAACAATGTTAACGACCTGAGTAATGTGCTCAAAACAATCAACTTCGATGTGACAAGGGTGTGCGATTCAAACAAGAGACAACTAACCACGGCTATCATTGATTTTGCTAAAACTATCAAAGACGGTGACTTGGTCTTATTCTACTTTTCTGGTCATGCTTGTCAGGCTATTAAAAAAAATTATATCATACCTATTGACGATAATAAAATAGAAAATGAAACAGATATTGAAGATTTCTCAGTCAACATCGAACGAACGCTTGAACGCCTAGTAGAAATAAACCCATCGTACTTAACCGTTTTTATATTGGATTGTTGTAAACCATACTTGATGGAAAATGCATCAACATCCAATAGTAACTATGATCGCTAATAATTTTGCAAAAATAATGTTCATGTTTCTTTAGCTTCGACCAAAGTCACAGCCCTCTCTGAAATCAGGACACCAGTTGGAGCATTCGTCCAATACGCTTGTGCTGCCAATCAGACAATCAGAGACGCAGTGGAAACGGATCGTAACAGTTTATTCACCAAACACTTGCTGAAAAATATTGCTCGAGAAAATGTCGATTTCACTGAGGTTTTCCAAGACATAACCAATGATGTCTACAAAGAAAGCAGTCGTAAACAAATGCCATTTTCTATAAACAAGTTTCAGGAAAGTGGATCAGTCTATTTCAATCAGGTGATCAAGCCTGCGAAACGTGAGTTAAACATAAGTCATATAAAATATTTAAAACCAACACAGTGAACATCTAATTATCAGAAATGAGCACTCCAAAAAGTAAAACAGCCAAATACCTCATGATAATGATTATGATGATGAGGATATTTTTCCATGCGTGCATCACATTACGTTACTTGAGCAGATACAAGTCATGCTTTACTGTTGAGAACAGGTATACTGAAGAGTTCATTGATGTTCATCGGTTTTGGTTATAGAATCTCCATAATTGATCATATACGGATGTCAAATATGTCGTCTGTTTTCCTGGAAATGAAATTATTGTATTTAAAACAAAGAAGAAATAGGTTAAAATACGACTTTAAGGATGCACACTTGTTAGTTGAAATTGCTATAAAATAGTCCACTTCGAACATATTAAAGATTTAAATATTTCAGTGAATGGGAACCTATTGAAGCATCTTGGCAATTTGTCCTCCATTGCTACTAGCGCGGGGCGCCCCCCCCACAATAAAAGACCCCGGGTCTTCTATTATGTTTCAGGGTAAAAATTTTTCTGGGGGGGGGGCTTGTATTAAGAACCGCATTTTTTCCTAATATTTAATTTTAAAGGTTTTCCAAAAAACTAAGGTGATTCAGGATTTACATCAGGATTTTTCAGGGTTATAAGGGTGTTATTATAATTGTGAACACGTGTTCTTAATATTCTAAGCTTAAAATGCTCAGAATCAGGCATATTTTGATGGAAAAACGCAAATTAAAGTTACTAATTAGCAAAAAATAAATAAATTAAAGGTGGATCTTCTATTATGTTGGACAAACTTTTTCTTCAGGGGGGTATTTGAATAGCTGAAATAATTACAACATATGCTTTGTATTGGTATACTTGGCTCTTTAGAATGAAAACAAGTTTGTGGAAAATCTTTTTTCACTTTAGGATGCGATAATAGTGTAAAGATTTAGGGTACATCAATCTCTTGAATTGTGTACCGATGATAAACTTCGACGGAATAAAACATCTGCTAGTGATCAACACACATTGAATATAGTGAAGTCTAACCTCAGATGGGACTTCGCTTACATCTATAGTTACTTATTAGGGTTTTTACTTAGTATGTATTTTCCAAAGTTTCATTATTATCATAAATTGTTTTGCAGTTATTGGTCTTCACAGATTATAGACAATGATCTTTTTTTGTCATTGACACGTCTGTTTATTTTAACAGAACCACAACCTATACAATTCTTTGATGATAAATGGGATGAAAAGAGTGAAGGCAACCTCGAATTAACCAAAAAGGCGCATGCACAAATAAAAGCGTACTATGACAATTTTCCAAGTATAGAATACGTTACGAACGATAAAAAGCCAGAAATTAAAGAAGCCAAAGCATTTACGGACTCAATTCTTCAAAGTGTACCTTCTGGAAACGTTACTGAAAGAGCTACTGTGTGTCATGTATTGAAGAACATGCTTCAAGCTCAAAAC
Source organism: Rotaria socialis (assembly GCA_905331475.1). Classification (NCBI taxonomy): domain Eukaryota; kingdom Metazoa; phylum Rotifera; class Eurotatoria; order Philodinida; family Philodinidae; genus Rotaria; species Rotaria socialis. The sequence continues at coordinate 102,418 of CAJNYU010003575.1, forward strand.
ATTGAATGCCTATTTTACGATTCTACTCATGGTAAAGATCTCCATGATTCTTCCGGCATTTTGACTGAAATTAGCTCACAAGAACGACCATTTATATTAAAACTAAACAGTAGTGATGGGTTAGGAGGCAGCATGGGACCAAAAACTGAGCATGGTGCTATAAGGTTTGCTCGAATATTAACAGAATCTATTCAGAATAATAAAGTTCATCCAGTTATTCAAGATGTGTTGGGCCGATTATCAGAAGCGCATCAGACCGATAAAGAGAATATTAGCGTAACAGCCGTATATGTTGGCTCATTTAATTTCGCTTACACTGTAAAAAATTGGATACCCGGTACCTTGGAGTCGCTTCCGAAACTTGAAAAAAACCTAAAAGATCAATTTGAACAATTTTCAGATGCTAAAATTCATCCATTACTGTGTCGTCCAGCGTTTGATATTTCTTCCTTTGATAAACAGGGAAATAAAACGTTTCCGGATTCATCCGAAACTTATCAAGTTGGCCCGCCTGGACGAACTCAAAAGTACACTTCACCAGCTGGATGGACGAGATATGGATTGAAAGTACGGGGCAAATACTCCAATGGAGATAATTGGTTGCATCCATTTCAAGATCCTGGAAATTGGTACCGAGCTTTTCATGGGACAGGAAGGGCATCAGCAGCCGATTTTAATAAGTCTAAACAATCGTTCGATCAACAGTATGCGCCAGTCGATGCTATCGCTAGTATCTATAAAACAGGGTTTCGCCCGGCAAGAGTTGCTGCATTTGGATCCGGTGTTTACTGTTCTCCAGATCCTACATTTCCTGAAAAAGGATATGTCGGAGTTGTTCAATGTGATACACAACAAGGGAGAAAAAATTTCAAATGCATGCTGCAAGTAGCTGTGAGTCCGGACGGTGTCACATTTGCTTCTGACAATAGTATTTGGGTTGTCTCGAATCCTGAAGACGTTCGACCTTATGGCATACTTATTAAAGAAGCTTAATTGAATAGTATTATAGTTTTTTCTCTATCACTTCAAAAATTTTTTTTGAGAACTTCATACTATTACGACTTACGCCATTACGACTGCAAGTCATTGTTGGATTTTTCACGATTAAATTTCATTTTAAATAAAAAGAGGGTTCAGGAAAATGGATACACCAGAATAAAGAAAGCTCTTTCTATTTATGGGTGTCGGCGTCAGTGTGGGCTTGGTTAAACAGAATCGAGGATCCATACCCACACCCTCAAGATTATTAAAAGTTGTATTTGTACCAGATTAGTCCTCGAAGAAGGGTCGTCTATGAATAAATTTGTAAGATCATCCGTGTTCACGCCTATCGTGAAAACGTTTTTGAAATTTGGAACTCAATGCTCAACAATGGCAAGGCTGGCCCGATTATTGAAAATTTAGGGGATGGTAAGGGAAATTTTCCCATATAGGTATTAAATGCATTAATGAAGTTTTATTCTAGCAGTACGTGTGTTTGTGAACTAGAAAAAGATAAATCATCTACACTTCTCTTTTCATTTGTCTTCGAATAGTAATAACTAAAACTCAATTGTAAAGAATGAAAATCTCAAAACCAAATAAGAAAACCGATACATGAAATTTCTGTAGAGCAAAAAGAATCAAATTTTCTTAAAAAGTGGGTGGAAGGGGTGTCACAACCCAACCACTCGGGCTAACCCTGAACAGTGGACAAAGTTTGATTGAAATGGATGGAAAAAATTTTAAATCATTCTGGCCAAAAATTCACAGCATATTCCACTCTTTTTTTCATGCTAATCAACAATTGAAGAAATTGAATTTAGGTTTGTTCGATACTATTTTTCTTTCTGTACTTCTCTTATTTACTTCTTTTCAAACCAAATAGAAGCAAAACGATTCGATAGCTTTTACTTTGTTCTGTTCTGTTGTTGTTCTGGTTGTGATGATTGTTGCAATAGTGCAACCTTAACACTTTTGCGAGCACCTATTGCAGTAGACAAGTAATCAACATATTGTTTGTTGATCATGATCATGGTGAGTGTCGGAGAATAGGAGTAAAGATTCAAATCGACTTCGAGTTTTTTGCAATGCTGATCAGTAATATTCTATTTTGTTCATTTGTCAAGTTACTGTTTATACCTAAGTCATTTGAAGGACAGGTTGTTAGCACAGCTACTTTTGGGCTAAAGTGTAGGACTCATATATATCCCTTAGGCTTGCTAAACTAGTGAAAAACATTTTCAATAAAAAATCTACCTTGATTTCTAAAATCCATAAGTAGAGCATCACCTATTTACTTATGCCTGTAACAGTTGGTTACTTGTTAGCTGGTATCTTTAAAGATGGGAGGCACTAGTTGCTATGGTCTGTAATGGTAGCCCCCTATGTTACAGGGGTCGCAACGGTCCAACTTTTCATGGACCGACCCGACCCGTTGATTTGTCTGGACCGACCGGACCGACATAATCCGATGAACTATCTTTTAATCATATTTGAGATTAATAAGATTGAAACTTAATGCAGTATTTAGAAAAAGTTACCTACGCGTACACAGTATGACTGTGATTTCTTAATAAATTTCATAAGATCACATAATTCATATGATAACAAAAAATATCATAAGTAACGGATGCATCGGCAAAAATGGCGGTCTCAGTTTTTCTTCAATATTCCTTTCAGCTTTCATAGTTTCGGACTGACTTTTTTACCCAAAGATTCAGCCTTGAATGCTCTACAAAACCATAAAAAATGAATCGTATGGAGATAGAAACAAAAATATTATGACAGTAATACTCAAAACAAGTAACATCAACAAGTTTAGAGCACGAACTACAACTTCTTGTATTTATGTGTGCTCATATCGAGCTATAGAGGCAAATTGAACTGCCGATTGTGTAGAGCTTCAAAAGGTCTATCTTATTAATATACTGAAATAATTTCATAATCAAAACATGCTGGATAAAATAAGTATTACTTTTTCTTTAAATTTTCTAAAAAACGCGTTTTTACCAATAATTTTCCGTTTTCTTGAAAAATTTATATTAGTCGACCAAGTACTATTTTTTGGTGAAAACTTTCTGTCTTTTTTTAAAGGTACAGACTGGCACTATGGAATATCATGGAGTTATACCTTAATTCTGCAGAAGTATCACTTCCTAGCGACTAGATTCAAATAAAATGCCGAAATATGCCAGAGGGTGACTAAATGACCAAAAACTGAATGCTTTGTCAATATTTTTTCGTTGAAATATTCTTTCGTATGTTTCATTATATAGTGCGCTCATCATCGCATCAGAAATATTACTTTGAAGCTTTCTAAAAGTATTTCACTAGCAAGAAAAAACGCAAATTAATTTGAATACAAGTTCTTTAAAGTTGATATCGATGTTTGTTAGAAGTATTACTATAATAATTGCTTTGTTTCTATCTCCAGGTGATTCATTTTTTTATGGTTTTATAGAGCATTCAAGGCTGAATCTTTTGGTATAAAAGTCAGCCCGAAACTATGAAAGCTGAAAGGAATATTGAAGAAATATTGAGATCGCCATTTATGCTGACGCACCAGTTATGTTCGATTCATAAGAAAAAAAAATAAAACAAGCCGGTCCGGGTCGGTCCACCGGGTCAGGCGGCCCGTTGCGACCCCTGCTATGTTATTAGTGCCTGTAATGAGTAAGCCTTACGTTTTTCGTATAGGCTACACGGCAAAAAAGAAGACAAAGCAGTCTAATTATTCTAGTCCTAGACGGATTCAATAAAAACCTTATTAATCAAATAAATAATAAGATAAGATGCTTACTTCCTGTTTTTAGAGTTCAAATTGATTATGACTACGAATTATTCCAATCCAATACTTGAAGACCGAATCGGCCAATTCTTATGCGATGAGAATAATTTATTAATAAAATTAGACAACCATAAACTAACTGATCAAGACATGACTATTGTTGTTGAACAAGCGATTCAGAAGAAACAATGCACTTATCTTGACTTACAGGACAACGAAATTACCTCGGAAGGTATGTCAATTTTAGCTTTGGCATTGAGTGAAAATTCAAAATTGCATACGCTATATCTGCATGGTAATCATTTATTCGATAAGGGCATATATTCTCTGGCGCAAATACTCACATCAAGTAATCATACTCTCAAAATACTTGGTCTTAACTCGATTGGTCTTACAGACGTTGGCGCAGAAGATCTAGCTGTAATGCTTCAGAAAAATCGTACTTTAACTCATTTACAATTGCAAGCTAATGAAATAGGTAATCGGGGAATAGTATACTTAGCTGAAGCACTTACGAAATATAATACAACTTTGGAACAATTGGAATTAGCTGAAAATAAGTTGGTGAATGATTCGAGTGTTGATTTACTAGTTGAAATAATCAAACATAATCGATCGTTGAAAGTTCTCAATGTTGGACTTTGCACTATATCTGATTCTGGCAAAACCAAACTTAAGGCGGCAACCGAATCAAGTAAAGATTTACAGCTTATACTATAAGCCAAAAAACATCGACGATGCTTTATGTGTGGAAAAGCGATGAATTTGTTTGTTTGTTATTCGATGCGAATTCTAATTATTCTACAGATTGTAGGCTTTTTATGATAGAAGACAGCGTAATGTGTAATCAATTTATTCAGTCATTCTTCAGTGTGACGCGGCTTTGAAAAATGCTTAATTTAATAAAAACAAATAAACTAAAACTGAAAAGATGCACTCATATAAACGCTTTCTAATTATGGAAGAAACTATTAAATGCTGCACTCAATTTTATGACCGTTGATTTTTCTTTTGAAAGTAAAGAAACACTTATCCATATCATTTTAATTTCTCACAATTTCGATTTATTCGCATCATATTCTGCTTTATATGATGGTCGTTTTATGAATAGGCTATAACTGTGTTAGATTCAAATAGAAAACATAAGATCCGAAATATGTTATCTGTGGTTTTCAGATCGATTGGAACACCGACAAATAAAAATATCATTAGCCACAGGAACCATCAGAATTAAAATGTGTGAGTGTAGGTGGCACTGTATTAATGAAATGATTCTTCGGACTCACACTGCATGCCCACTACTTTTACAGATCTTCCTTCAGCTTATCGACTAGTCTCTTCGAAAATGTCATCACCAACTTCTGGCACAAACAATCGCTTTCTGTCTTATCCATGCATTTCTCCTGCTCAGCACTGTCAGTCTAGGGACAAGTGAATATAGATCATTTAGCTTCTACCAGTGGCTTCAGTGCGTTGATAAATAGAAGGGATCATAATTCAGATAAATGCCTCACGATTTTGGAAGTGTTTAAAAATAATCCGGTTGGAGAACCGCAATTAACCGAACAGTTAACTGACGGGTGTGAAGCGGTTCAAATGACAATATCTATTTCCGACTATGGAAACTACGTTTATCTCAAATTAATAGGCTCTAGCAGTACAATAATTAGCGACTCATGCCATTTTCGTTTGTTTTTTATTACAATGCTATATGATTGAGAGGGGTAAACGTAGAGACATGAACCATATATTCTCCTTAACAAGAAATCATTCACAATTTTCTTCGAGTAATCAATATCCGTATTAATTAAAAAGTAAAATGTTTCGATATCAAATGCGTCGAAAATTCTACTAAGAAAGCAGAAGTTCTTTCCTGTTTGTCTCTAATGATATTTTTTTTAATATAAAAAAAATGTCAATCAGCTTCAATACGAAATCTTTGTATTCGATGATTATTCGAATCAGCTACGTAGAGGTTGCCATATCGATCGAATGCTAAACCTTCGGGACCATTCAACTGATCTGCCTTGTAGCCTGACAACAGTTTATGACCCACAATTCTTTCTCCATGAGCGGCACCTCTGTACCATCGCATCACTCGATGATTCCAATAATCAGCTACATATATTGTACCAAACTGATCGACGATCAATCCAGTAGGATGATTCAACTGTGATCGATCTCTTCCTTTGCCTTGACCACCAGCCACAGTAACGCCATCAGCTGCTCCTTTATCCCATCTAACTACACGATCATTCCAAGTATCCGATACATACACAGATTTATCTGGCCCGATAAAAATGTATGTGGGATGATCTAGTTGATTAAGATGGGCACCCTGTCCATTGCCACCTGCTACAACTATCCCATCGTGATCACCTGGTCGATATCGTTTAACTTCGTGCCTTCCTGTATCAGAAACATAGAGAAAACCTTCATCGTCCATAGCTAATCCAAAATAGTCACTGCCTTCAATTATGGTTTCTGTACATGTACTATTGTTTTGACACCATCGTAACACTCGTTGATTGTAATAATCAGAAATAATAAAACTCTTTGACTGATAGTCATAAATTATATTGGATGGTCCACATAGACGTTCAGGACCATATCCAGATATATTTCGACTAATTATCCTTCGAGGAGTGTTTGTACCTCTAGTAAATTTCATAACACGATGATTCAAACTATCAGCAATGTAAACATATTGATATTTATTCACGTGAATGCCTTTAGGACAATACAGTCGTCGGGATGTAGAACTGCAACGACCATCACCAGCAACTGTCTTAGCATAAAATTTCCATTTAGCATCTTTTGGAACATTTGGTATAACTGCAACAAGAAAAAAATATAATTGATAAAGAATGTAAATGTTTTTCAGCTCTCAATAGAATTTACGTATCTTTAAATACAATTTAATTAGTAGTGGAGATAGTTTCATTATATCATCATACTGAAACATGAGCAAAGTTCATGATTTTATAAGACCTAATTCGATCATGGTCAGAAAAAATTTCAAAATTTCTGTTTTTTAAGAGTTGATGGGAAAAACAGTTTGTATCAAAAACATGGACTCACTCTAGAAAGCTAGAATAAGGAAAAAATAAGATTGACGAAATGATTATCCAACCATCCTAAGATATTCCTGTATTCATATCAAGATAATTGGCAATATTGACTCATTTAAAACTTTGTTGTAACAGTTTACAACTCGAAGAAAGTAGACTCATAAATTCAGCATTCAATTTCGTCTAATACATACTCTTCGAAACTTTATTGAGGAATATTTTTCCACCACTGAGTAATCCGTGCATAAATAATATTTGCCGAGTTTGATTGCTTTCTTGCTGAACATCCATGGCTATGTCTTGAAAAATATTGGTGATATCAACATCTTTTCTAGTGAGGGTCTTGATTAAGTGTTTATTGAACACATTATCTGTATTTGTTGCCTGATCAGTTCTATCTGTTTGTTTAGCAGTGCATATAAGCTGGACAAATGCTCCACTAATTGGCACGATTTCACCTAGGGTTTGGTCTTCCACCATGGCTACACACAGACATGAACTTAATTCTTAGAAATCAGACAACACGTTACTTACGAGTTGATGACGTTGGATTTTGTAAGTTGTATGGTACACAACAATCAAAGATAGCTATAGTGGCGTACGAAGGATTTTTTTCGATTAGCCTCTTTAGTATATTTTTCACAAGAATACCAATATCTTCTACATCTGTCTCAGCTTCTATATTAGAATCGTCAATAGGTATCAGATAGTTTTCTCCATTGACTTGGCAACCATGGCCAGAATAATAGAATAAAACTAAGTCTCCATTATCAATCTGTTCACAAAAATTTTGTATCAATTCCATCATGTTTGCATCAATATTGGTATGTATCGTGACATCAAAAGCAATTTGCTTGAGTAAATTACGAATCTTTTTTGCATTTTTGACAGAACCATTCAGTTTGTTGTATGTTTTGCTGTAGTTATCATTGCCAATAATAAGTGCTAATTTTCGACGAGGAAATGCAGTTATTTGAGCAGCTGCCATGTTTTATCAAAATCTGAAATATCGAATAGACTGCTTTTTTCACTTCTTGAGGGTAAAGATGTCTCTAAGAAAGTCGACTCAACACTTATGGTCACATTAGGATCTCTTCATTAAAAACGTTAATATGAGGTATTTTCACAAAATACGCAAATATAACCGTAGGTTAAATATTTTTCAAACAGCCACTGTCTGAATTTTATTCTATTATTTTGCATTGTAGATAGCAAACTATGAATAAAACTGTAATAGCTGGCTTTATAGTTATAACATTCTTATAGAAATGAAGAATATTTTGGATTAAGTAAACATTTTTTTTCTTAGCTTTCGTCAGTAACTTTCATTACTTGCAACAGAACCTGATGATGATGAAGCAATAGTAAATTCTAAAGCACTTTTTGTAGAAAAAAAGCCAGAAACATTTGGAAGTGTTGATATGAATTTTAATGCAAGTTTATCGTCGTGTAAATTTGAAATTTCACCGATTAGATGTTCTCATATCGAAAGCATTCATTTAAAAGATCGCTATTTTATCAGAAGTATATCAGATCTCGGTATTGGCCCTGTTTATAAGAAAAACAAAATAATGAATGCTAACGTCCACACCCAAATTATGTGAAATCATTTTCTCTGCCATTATGGATTATTTATCGCCTCATTTATCTTCCTTTATGCTTTCTCTGCAAACAGACTATAACATAATGAATATCACTTACATTACGTGGAGTGAAAATGATAATGTTGATTTCGATTATTTTTGTATTCACATTGATTTCCTATCAACTAAGAAAGAATGAAATCTATACAGAAGGTTGAATGTGGGTGTGCTTTTTTTCTTTCTTTTAAGTTGTACCAGAAAATAGAATTCTTTATTGTAAAAAAATCCTTGAAAAAGCGTCGAAGATCAACAAATTCAATCAGTCTCGAGAAAGAAAAAGCAAGAATGAGTAGCTTTTTGCTCTTTTCTTATGATTGTGTGCAACAGCTGTCGTGAGGGAACAAAATCAAACAATCGCTCGTAATACTACCGAGAAATGATCCAGTTGTATCTCTTTAACCAAAATTTCTTTTTTCGGAAAAACACATTTTGGTAGTATAACAGGAAGTGTAGCATATGTACTAAATTCTCCCCAGATGTTTTATTTAGAGTGTGGGTGCCTGGGTGTGATGGTTTTGAATGCCAATGACCACACCCACACCCACACCCACACCCACACACAGTAAAAATATTATGGATCTCCGCTCTTTCTTTCGATTCACAAATTCGCTTCACAAGATGTATGAGTCGTTGCAAGGAAGTAAAATTTCACATGAATTTTTGAACGGAAAGAAAGAGCGGAGATTGATAATTTTTTATTATATGTACAGTTGATTAAGCTCTCCAGGGTGGGCTACATATCAGTTGATTTCATCAAGATCTCATATATAATCGTGGCTGTGGTCCCGTACATCAATTTTATAGAAATTATTAGTATTCTTAACTTTTGATACTGTTGCACAACTTTTCTATTATTTTCGAGATCTCCAGTCGATAGAGCTTGACAAGTTACGCTTACGATCAAAATTTGACGTTGCGACAATACTCTCTTCATAACAAGCTACTAATGGGGAAATTATACATTTAAAAAAAGCTAAATTTTGCCACCGAATCGCCATCTCTTTTTCTAAATGATTCATTTTTTCGGTGTCAAAGGTTTAGATTCGTAAAGAACTCAACATTTTTGGTTAGCAAACATATTTTTTACTTAATTTAAAAACAAATGCTATTGTATAACGGTCCCAACAATGAAAAATAGGGTCAAAAACGAGTGGTTCACGCTTTATAAGGAGTAAACGAATTTTTTGAGCTCTTATTGTGATATTCGTAATTAGTACCCTTAAATCTACAATTACATCTGGCTTTGGCTCGTGATAAAACAAATTTTGTTTTCGATGATACCTCTGGGGTACCCGGTACCCCAGACAAAAAATTGTCGATGTCGATTTTCGATAAACAAAGTTGAAAAAAGTGATGAAGAACGATCCCTGATTAATAGCTGATAGAAATAATTCAAACCTGAGGGGGGCTGCAAAACGGCCTTATCCGCCATCTTCCTTTAAATTTTGAAAAATTTTACAAAGTTATTCTCTTCTAACTTAAATTAGTGAAAATGACTTATATTTAATTGAGTAATAAAAATATTGGAATGAGCAATAATCAAATTTAGCAATAATTATAGTGAATGAGTAATAGTTATATTGAATGAGAAATAATTAACTTCAATTAGTGATAAATTGTACATAAACAGGGCAATATGGATTGACCTATTTACACGTACTCAAATAGATATTTTTTCAGTTTTATGAAATAGAAAATATAATTTATACAAATTTCTCAATCACAATGTGTAGCGCAATATATTTCTCATTGTGAAGGGGGCAGTGATATGCAACTGCATTCTTCTAATAACAGCGAGTAGGTTAAAAAAAGGCAAAAAAATAGAATAGATGAAAATGGGTTTGGGTGCGGATCTAAACATTTTAGTGATCGGATATCAGTTGACAGAAAAATTTGATCCATATAACAATAATTTATCAACTGTTTTGAATTTTCGTTCATTGTATCCAAAGCATTTTAATCAATCGGATACTCGTTCGGGTCCGGATCCATACATTTTTGGGCTTGATGCGCTTTAGTGTGGGGTGTAGTTTTGCTCTTAATTCATACGGACACCTAACAGAGGGAAAAAAATGTGGAAATCGGCACAAAAAGAAAAGGAGACGAACCATCGAAAGCATAAAAAGGCTTCATTGACAATGATCTACTTCATTTTCTATTTTTTTTAATCTGCAATTGTAAATAACAATAATATAGTTTTTCTTTTTTTTCTTTTTAAAATATTAAATTATTACTGTCATGTAATAAGTTATTTATTACAAATTTTAAATTATAAAATTGCTCAAATAAACTTTTATTACTTAAATGAATTTTTCTTATTGCTCAAAAGATATAGCGAAATTGTACTTTAATTATTACTCATTCCCATACTTTTATTACTCAAATAAATGCAAGCCAGTAAAAATTCAATACAAACCCAGAAGCTATTATTTAATATAAGTTAAATAGAATTGGTCACCTCTCATGTGTACTATGAGTAACAGTAAATGATGAATTTCATTGGAAATAAAAATGTGATTACTAAATTTGAGACAAATACTGATATAAAGTTTGGGTGTGGGTATGCGTGGGTGTATATGAAAGAAAGTATCACACTCATACCCCTAACTAGGGATGTAACAATACCATTTGGAGACACATAAAGATTGCCAATTTTCACAATGAAAATCTACCAATACCAACAGAAAGATTCCCAGTATTGGTGATTTTTCGTGAAAATTACGTTTTTTTTACCAATACTCACCAATACTGCGGATTTTTTCTGTTGGTATTGATATTTTATATACTCCTACCAGATAGAACTAACTTCGCTGGTTATAACTAACACAACCTATTTGTTGGTATTAGTAGATTTTCATTGTGAAAATTGACTATCTTTATGTGTCTCCAAATGGTATTGTTACATTCTTACCCCTAACTGTTTTACTTATAACATGATAACACAATAGATTTCATGTTAAGTAAAAGTTACGAAAATAACTACATGAGAATCATATTATCTTTTCGTAGAAATAACATATGAGGGTAGGAAGAAAATACCATTAATTATCAAGAGATCATCTATTTTAGAAACTATTGCCCATTTGTTCATTTACATATTTTTGGATTGCATCACTCAAATCTTATGTATTCATATAGTCAACTATTATAAATTGCTAAAAAAGATGCTTTTAGAATATTCTCAATCTTTTCAAAAAGGAATTATCTTCAATTGCAATTTTATTTTATTTTTTGAAAAAATAATACTTTTGGATGTTTGCAATAAGAAATTAGAGAAAAAATAAAGAAATGTTTATTGTATCGATAAATTTACAATACCGTGTACTATAGTTACATTTTGAATAAGTATACATGTTTGGATGTATGCTTTGTGTCTATTCAAACATTTCCCCATTCATCATGTCTTTCAACTGCATCATAATTTATATAGCGTCGGTGTTTGAATTTTTGAGTATGAACATTTTCTATTTATATCGGATATTTTATCTATTTTTACTTTTCGACCAAAATAATGAATACGATGCCTGCCCCTTCAAAGCACAGCATATAATTAACTACGATGTTGAAAAACATCGATGAACGTAATCCGCAAGTTTACTCATATAGCACTATGTAAAGATGATATGTCAGTTCACCATGTCATGATGTTATTGAGTTAAGTAACATTTGGTAAAAATAAAACATTTTTCTTCGATATCATATACGACAAGCAGGAACAAATAGATGTAAATAGTCATGTAACTTCCTATCAAAATGTTTAATTGACTTGCACTGACATTTATAGCGTATTCCTTCTAATAACACCAGGTAAGGATGCGACAACTTTTCTTTTAGAAAAGAACAAACTATCGTATCTTTTTCTTAGAATGATGTTCCACAATATATCTATTGAGTTTGATTATATTCTTTACTTTAAAATATAAACATCCAAGCTCAATTACTGGGAAAAGTTCTAGCTAGTGATTAAAGACGTTTTATCTGATTTTAAATTATCTGTGTATCTACGATTACTATAGAGCCGTGTATGAATGAACATCCTAAGAGAAGAATAGTATAATTATAGATCCTATTGATTATTAAAATGGTCAATGATAAATATTTATTATGAGATGCTATGAATTGAAAAGATAATATCAATACTGAAAACCTGGCTAGACTGAATTAAGTAGACTTCTATTTTATTGACAATAAATTCTATTGAAAAGAAAACAAAGCTGTGTTTTGTCATAAAAAAGAATTGAGTTTTCAATTATTTTAATTTATTGGCATAGAAAGGTATTAAATCTATTTTTGACAAGCGTCTGATTCAGATTAAAGATCATTGTCAATATTACTGCATTCAATGTCTGATGTTCTCATTTATGAGAGTGAGTACCTGCACAAAATGATGACATTTGAAATAAAATAGTCTTAGTCAAATAAAATAACTTCTATTTGTTGGTAGGTGTTTTATATAAACGCATTTATCATTCTTATTAGTAAGTCTTGGCGAACTATAAAGTCACGCATTCATTGTGGTATGATTTTCTCTTTAAGTTTTTCTTCTTCTTCTTCTTTTTTTAATGATTTATATTCAGTATATATATACATTCTTAAACATTTTTTGCCTCGAACATAGAAACAGACGTAGAATGAGCAGTAAGTAGGAATATAACTTAAATATTATTATATTTTTAGCCACTTAGAGTACATTAAAATACGTATTTAAATTTACTTGAGAAGAAAAAAGTACTTTACTAGTTCTGATTCTGTCAGCAAAATACTGCCCTGATCAGCCGTTGGTAGTTCTAATGATTGATTTATATTTAGTTGACAAATAGTCAATATATAATAAAAAATCTTATTAACCTAACAAGTCATTCTTTTCATTGAGTTTTGAGTCCCAGATATCAAACCCGTTTTTCTTCATACATAAGCACTTCAATGATGCCTCCTATTAGACATTAAGTTATTATTTCACTATGAATTACTTAAAACAATCATTCTTTCTGTTTTCTACTCTTTATAATACATAATATTCTTTATCATACACGTTTTCTTCTCATTGACGTCGTTTGCTACCATATATAAAATTGTAAGGTTATTTTCATCGAGATTATTTAGTAAGTAAATTTCAATGTGTCTGTCTGTAATGGTTATAAATATTGTTAGATCTTACTATTTTTCTAATTTTTGATTTTACATTTCTTATATCGATGACTTCTGGTTTTTCCATCCGAATCTTATTATGTTTATGTGCGTTCTCCTCATTAACGTTGATCGTTAATTCACTCACCAGTACACCTGCTATCAGCAACAACAACAATAATCATAATCGAAAAACATTTTTTTTTCTTCACAAAACTTCTCGGCCAAAATTGGAATTAGATTCAAATCTATCGAAGGACTCTTCAACAGTACTATCTACACGCAATATTCAACAACGTAATGTGATTATGCCACGTATTTGTTATTTTGCTCGAGTATCTGGAACAGCTGTCTATCAAAGACTATGTTTGCCGTATAATGATAGAAAATAGTCGTCATTAATTAATAATCAAGCAAATATCTAAGACAATATATTTTCATTTATTTGAATAAATACTATTTGATTCTGTTGAAAATTCTGTCATCATCATAATTAATATCATATGAGGAGTTTAGCTTTAAAATATAAAATATAAATAACATCATTCCAATAATTGGATTGGCCTTTGCGTTTCTTTTCTAAAACAAAACATTATGCTACTTAATTCTTCTTGTTAAATGAAATTGAACACTGTCTATCATATGATAACTTTTACTAAATATTCCTGATTATTTAATTTGCTTGTTTTCAAATATTGAAACAAAAAACTACTGATGCCTCTCAGGAATAGAAAAACGCGCAACAACCCAGGGCGAGAAACCAGACGGCAAGATCTTACAAGAATCGTACGTTTGATCATATCTGATCTGATCTGATAAGATCAGACGCAAAATCGTCGTTTCTGATTTCTTACACTAAGTCGTATCAGAAGATTCTTGAAAGGTTGTGTTACCTATAGAAATAACTATCACTGTGATCTTTTAATTAAACTAATATCTTCTTAAAATATCACGACAAATTTGTATTGAAAATAAATTGTATGTGCGATCTTTAAAGAAAATACAGTATGATCTGAGGCAAGATTTCAGAGACGACAATTTTTCGTCTGATGCTTATAAGATTTCTTTCGAATTGTGAGATCTGACGTCCAGATTGCAAGATCTTACGTCAGATTTTTAATGCGGTGCGAAGCAGAAGCATTTCTGTAATCCGTCGCGTACGCATCCAAATTCAGTGTTCTTGTGGCGCGATGATCTCAAGAACTGAAATTCGTCTGATGCTCGTTGAAACGGTGTTAGGAACATTAAAATCTCTATATCATACAAATTTTGTCCGATTTCTCCTGTCAAATTCGGTTTGGGCAAATTAAAATATGGATCGCATATTTCAGTTAGTCGATGCGATGTAGTGAGACTTGCCCTTCATTTAGCCATAATTAAAATGACGTCATAAGCAAATGCTAGCCACACGTATGTCTGCCCGCAGCTGATTATAGATAATGAATCATACAGATAATTAATCGATCAATC